>JAEANM010019827.1:0-12263 GCA_017656035.1 Myanophis thanlyinensis | reverse complement strand
AGCCTCAGATACAAGACCTCCCCCCTCCCGACAAAACCCCCTCCCTAACCCTAAACTAAAAAATCCAAATTAAAAACTCCTTGGGGAATAAATTTAGTAGGGGTTCTTAAAAGTTCTGCGCTGATATAATTGTTCATAATGGCAGTCAAGGGAAGAAGTTGCCAAGCACTCCCCCATCTCCATCACTCTAGTCCGGGGAGGGGTAGGAGGGACCAGTCTTTGAGACCATTGCTGTTGTTCCGGACACCGCCGTTGCTGCCACCATTGGTCCGGATACCTCCTCATCTCCAAGCTATATGGGTCAGGCCGCCAGGATCGCCACTGTTGCCATTGTTGATGTTGTTCTCACCGTTGATGGAAAGGGCCAGATATACTAGGCCACTGGGGAGAGTCAAACACACAAGACCGCCACTGTCTCCAACCACAGGCCGAGCCACAGGGCCCTCTTGCTGCTTCCACCCTCTCTGCCATATAATATAGTTGGTAGATAATTGCATCTGTGTTTTAATTCTACCAAAAGTTTATTCCTTAAGAGCAGCAACAGCCGTCTGTGATTTAGAGGTACTCCTATTTTATTCTAATTGTGAAATCTTAACGATCACTACTTAAAATCTTTTACTACCTATTATTTATAAAGTCCATAATCACAGCTCAACATCTTGACAAATGACTACAGAATGATATATTCAATATTTCAGGATACAGATAATCTTTGACTTATGACATTCATTTAATGACCAGCTAAAGTTACAACACAGTGCTCATGAATGATCCTCACACTTACAACTGTAGCAGCATCTTGAAGAGATCAAAATTCAGGAACTTGTCTACCAGCATATATTTACAATCGTCACAGCATTCTGGGGAGCACAAGGCCATCATTTGGAATCTTCCCAGGGAACATCCAATAAGCAAATTCAATGGGGATGCCAGATTTACTTAATGGTTAGGTGATTTGCTAAACAACCACAGCAAAAAATGGTTGTAAAATTGGGCATGGCTTACTTAACAACTACAACATTTAGCAAAGAAAGTTTTGGTTCCAATAATGCTTGCAAATCAAGTACTACTTCTCTATATCACCATGGTTGCTCTCTGCCACCTCTTTGTGATTATATTTATTTGGCAGTCCCAAGACATGAATAATGAATATGACTTCAGTTTGTTCTTTTCAGTTTCTATCCGATTTATAGAACATTGACAGTCAAATAATCAATCTCTGTGATGGATTGTTTGTACTCTCTGAGTATCGTTGCTGCCTTGGATTTGATCTGAATATGTTTTGGTGTAGGTTTCGAATTCATGCAGTTGGAAGACATCATTTAAGCCACCAGGTCCAAGTTCCCAATTCATGTAAGAGTTAAATGAAGAGTTTATGACCATTATCTTTCTCATACAATGAGGAAAACCCACAACTTCTTTTTCCTAGTTTTCAACTGGAATCTGAATTTTCTGTATTTTATATTCATTATTCCTTGATTTTCACTCTTATCTTTCTTCTGTGTGACAATCCTTTAGGGATTTGAAGCATGCAGGCATACCCTTTCTTTATTGAGACTTCAACATATCCATTTCAAAATATCTCAAAATATCCATTTTTCAAATAAAATCTGCCTTTCTTTGCATTTCTGTCAGTTCATCTGTCTCTTTTACTTTTCCTATTTTTTTCTGTGGTGACAATATTAGGGATATCAGGATATTAATTGTAAGAACACTGAAGTTCATGGCTTTGGATGATAGATGGCATAAATATAATTCACATATGAAGAAGAATCCACTAGAGGAGACCTGTAATATTACCTCTTTTTCCTTATTCATAGCTCTATTTATAGCTAGGCATTTCAGATGAAATTAAATTTGACCAATTTGTTCTTCTAAAATTACTGCCTATATAAATCAAACACTTGTTTGCTTAAATCTACACTTTCCGGTGTTTAGGGCTGCAGATTGAAACTGAAATAATTGCAATTAAAATTTATCTATAAGGGAAAGATGATGTAATAAAACATAAAGGTACAATATGTGATAAAAGCCTAATGTAACTCACAAATTTGTAATAATGTGCTTACTAGGAACAATTAATTTATTTAACAAGAAATATATACAAAATGGAAATGAAGGATTGGAAAAATGAGAAGTTTTTTTTTTTAAATAAGCTTGGTATTCCCCATAGGTAAAAGATATTGCTTATGCAAAAGATAACCCAAACAATGGATTTCTATAGAGCATGTCATAAAATCTAAATCTGCTCATTTGTGTCTCTGGGTTAATTTGTTCCATTACCATTTATTTCTTTTCTTGGCTATCTGTGGTATTCTCAGCTGAGTTCTCCCAATGCTAAAGTTGAAAAGTTTCAACACTGTTCCTACTTTGCTTCTTCGAAGTCCAATATTCTCTTCTCTAGATGGTCCCAAGGAAAGCTTTTTTAGGAGTAGACTTGTCTTAAAATAACTTTTTAAAGATATTTTGCACCTGTCTGGCTGAGCTAGCTAAGGAAGAAAGGTTGGAATCATTTTTCAGTGTAAATCTTTTTTTTCTAGAGGTCTCCATCTTTAATATTTAGGGAAAATCCTCTTTATGGAGCTTTTTTAGAAAAGAATTGGAGCATTGGGGCAGGGGCAGAGATTGATAGAAACATAGAGAATTGTGGGAAGCAAAAGGAAAACTAGCATCTTCTACCATCTCACAAAATGAAGTTGAATGCGCCCCTGATAATAATTCGAAAGAAGTCCTAGGGTACATTGAGAATGATCTAGAAAAATTGAGTTTTTATGTCTTTGTGTGTGTGCGCGCACGTGGGTGAGTGCACAAATATACAACCTTCAAGTCATCGTTGACTCCTTCATTGAAGTTTTCTTGACAAGGTTTTTAGTTTTTATCCAGGCAAAAAAGCTAGAATTCCTACTATGCTTCAGAAATATTTTCAATTTATTTAAAAAAAATAAATTGAATTGTTAAATTGTCCCACAGCAAGTTGTCCAGTTGGATGATGAGTTGGTTGCATTCTGTCTTTAATGGATAAGAAAATTGGAGAATAGTACTAGTGAAGCAACACATGGTACTAATTCAAGATGTATTTCTAGAATTAGAGTCTTTTGCATGGATAGTCTGTACACATATTATGAAACTATGGTGAATATTCTCTAATGTGTTTTGTTCATGGGATTGGGAGAAAATGGTCAAAAGAATGTAGTGCTGCTTGCCATAGAATTTTACATCCATGGGCCATAAAGTAAGTCTTCCTGGCAACTTCAAACTGGCTTTTCAAAATTTAGCTCCCTTTTTTTAGCTGTACATAAAACTCCAGACCGTTACATTATTCCTTTTTCTGAAATGTCCTTACCATACAGTTTATGTCTGTAAGAATAATGTACCTGCAGTTTTTAATCTACTCTGCTTTTCTTCGCCCGTCCTAATAAAGAAGAGTGTGTTCACACTCCAGGAAGACAATTCAGTATTCTTTTCCGGAAAAAGAAATTAATAACAGTTATTCTTTTTTTTTTAATATCCTTTGTACTTTTCTACTTTGGATTTATACTGCTGCCTTTTTTTTTTTTTTAAAGGTAGCATTTCACATGACATTTTCACAGAATAATAATAATCCTTGACATACTAAACTTAAAGAGGAGGAGGAGGAGGAGGAAGAGGATGGAGGGAGGGGAGGAGGAGGAGGGAGGAGGAGGAAGAGGGTAGGGGGGGGAGAAGGAGGACAGATACCATCAATGAACGAAAAGTAATTATTTTAAGCAATGTTAATCTTTGTTCTCTGGATTTTTAAAAGTCAGTATATTGGATCAGTATTCCTAGTTTTAAAAATGGCCTATTTGAGATTATTTTTCATTTGCATTTTATTTATATCAGTCGTCTCCAAACTCACCTAGCCCTTGCCTCCAAAAAGTGGGCAGGGCTAGGACAAATTCTCAACATAGCTGGGTGTAAACAATAAAGCAAATGATGTTTTGCAATCAAGTTTAGCCTTCTAGTCTAGTTTAGCCTTCTACCAGAGTTTATTTTTATTTTTAACCTCTCAATAAAGACCACAGCCCTGGAATTCCTTACTAGTTTCTGAGGAACTAACTAGTTTCAAGGAACCAACTAGGTTTGACCTTGTTTAGCTTTCCAAGGCTGGCCAAGGTCAGCTGGATATTGTCACCTCACCTAGATGGACTGTTTGATTGAATGTAATTATTCTTAAAACCAGCTATTTAATTAAGTCATGCTGATTATATCTCTTGTAGTTAATAATTCCCCCCCTCTGTCCTGTTCTTGTGTTGATAAAATAGAAAGCTTAAGGCTAACAAGAACTCTTTTATTATTATTGATTTTACTAAGTTTATAGAGGAATCATACACAAACTCAAAGACCAACTGCTGTTTTGCAAACTAGTCACAGCCAGTTTATCATTATATGGCCTCTAAATAATTTCTTACAATGACAGTGCTATTTCTTCTGGTTCAGCCCAATAAAAATAGACAAATGGAGAGATAAACAGATGTCAGTCTATCCTTCACACTGATCATCAGTGTTGTTCTTCAAATTAAGATAAAAGGAAGGAAGGAAGGAAGGACGGAAGGAAGGTTTCTAATGCACTCTTCCAGTTTCCCTCAAGAATATTCAATGGAGAAAATAACAGGAAATTACAAGTCACTCCCACTGATTTTTTGCCCTTTTGTGGTCATCCTGTTTCTCTGTTCATGTAAAGAAATATCTCTGAAATGATGACCCAATAGGATACAGGTCTAATAGTTGAACTTGTTTATAGAGGGTTTACCTCAGAAGAGTGTAGTACTATGAGCACTTATAGGCCATATATATTTGTTTATTGAATGTATATGCTGTCCATCTCACAATCTGAGGTGACTCTGAGTTGCTTAACAGTTTAGCTAGGCAAGGACAAAGATTACTATGAAACAAAATCTTAGAAGCAATAAATCATAAACTAAGGGAGTAGATCTTAATTCTTAGAGGGTGTTTTGGTAACTGCATGACAATTTTAACTCATTTCCTACAAGACTAGTAGGTTGCAAGTACTGAGAGCTGAATGATATATGGAACAAAGAGGTACTAGTTATGATGGACAATCAAGGGCCATCTTCTGTCAGTACAATGAAGAAAAACCAATACAGACTGAAGAGATCCTTTAATTGACAGCTAGTCTGGGCATCTACCTAGCAAAGCAATCTCAGGATAAACTAAAAACCCTTCGTGATTATTAAGTAATCCTTGCTCATCAGTGTAAATGAATTGGTGCCCACTGTGCACCAGCTTTTCAGTAGGTTATCAATCCACGTGGGCTCTTTTTTATTCTTAGAGTGAAATTTCTGAAAGGTAGTTGAATTAGAAACTGCATCTGCAATATCCCTGTTAATGTACGGACAATATAAAACTTCCTTAGTCTGACATTTCCATTTTTCCTACCACTATGACCCTCATGAATCCTTTGAATCATATCAGTCTTTAAGGCAGCGGGGAGAACTAATCAGTGGCCTTTAAAATAAAACATCATCAATTACAAAAAGGTCTGGCCCAAATTGGAAGTCTGGAACTCAATCAATAAATAGCTTTCATAGCTGTAGGCAGTACAGCATCTAGCTAAATAAACTTATTCCACAGCGTCTCAAAGACTTTTGGCCAATGCCATTTCCATGCACAGTAGTGCTACTATGAAGACCTAACAGAGTGATTGTAGATGCTTACAGGTCCATACCATTTTGTCCAAAATCAAACCAATGTTCTCTAAAGCCTCTTTTCTTTGTAATTTTAGGTTTGTTAGCCTTAGTACCACCCTGAATTTTATCAAGGATTCCATGACTTGGCCAAAATTCAGTAGCTTTAAATAAGTGAAGAAATCTTCAAAAGCATCACCACTTGTTGATGAAATTTAAATCTAACATGTCCCATTTGTTTCTGGTATACAGTTCTTTGGGAATTTTTTAGAAGACTCCTGTTATTAAGTAAGTTCCATGCCTTTGTAATATCAACTTTCCTTGCCCAGCTACACTGAGGAAAATTGCTACAGATAGTTCTTGTTGTAGTAGACTAGGATAGAATAATAGAGTTGGAAGGGACCTTGGAGATCTTCTAGTCCAACCCCCTGCTTAGGCAGGAAACCCTACATCACTTCAGACAAATGGTTATCCAATCTCTTCTTAAAAACTTCCAATGTTGGAGCGTTCAAATTTCTGGAGAAAAAGATTTTCCAATTGTTCTAAGTGTCAGGAAATTTCTTCTTAGTTTTAAGTTGCTTCTCTCCTTGATTACTTTCATTAGTATATATTCACTTAGTGAATACTGTATATTTATTTAGTGACCAGTCAAAAGTATAATGGCATTGAAAAAAGTGACAAAAGTCCTTGCACTTTTGACCATCACAGCATGCCCATGGCCACATGGTCAAAACTTGGATGCTTGACAACCAACATGCATTTATGATGGTTGCAATGTCCCAGGGTCTGATGATCATTATTTGCAAATTTCCCAACAGGTTTCCAATGAGTAAAGTCAATGAAGGAAAATGGATTTGTAGAACCAGGCACAGCTCACTTAACAATTGCCTTGCTTGGTAACAGAAATTCTAGTTGCAATTATGATCATAAGTCAAGGACTACCTGCATTTAATGTTCCTCTTCTTTGTTTGCCTAACCTGTTGCCAGCACAGAAATAGCAACACACTTTTTGAACTTTTTTGGGGGAATCAAGACGTTTGTTTGAGAATTGCACTACTTTACGAGTTTTCTAATAATCTTCGCTTACCCTGTGACCTTTAAAAATTCTGAAAATCCCCATATTGCTTGCTATTTATAAAAATATATAATTTGTTGGCAATTTTGGTATAGGGCCGTGATGGTGAACCTATGGCACGGGTGCCACAAGTGGCACACAGAGCCAATTTGCTGGGCACACAAGCTGTAGGCCAACTTACTTCCAGCTGAGCATGTACATGTGATTGTGCATGCACACATGCATGATTGCAGAGATCCAGCTGGTCTTCGGGCATCCACTGTACATGCACACAATTGCACCAAAAAATCCGGCTGGTCCTTTGAGCTCTTCTGTGCATGCACACACAATTGCTCAGTATGTGTGAGTGAGTGCCTGCATGCAGCACACGTGCATTGCATGTGCAAAAGCTGCATGCCTGCGGCGATGGTGCGATTGCACATGCAGTGCACATGGAGGAACTGCACACAAGTGTGGATGGCATGCACAAAGCATGTACTTTTTGGCACTCAGTAAGAAAAAGGTTTGCCACCACTGGTATAGAGTGTGGGTTGCAACAAATGTTTTTGGAAAGAAAAATATTCCCTGGATCTTCTGATTTCCAGGCTGTGATATTGACAAGCTAGCTACCTTAACAAGCATGGCTGGGTTTTGTCACCTCATTCTGATGTGTGTTTGTATAACATATCCACTGAGAATCTTCTTCTTTCAAAAATATTTGATAAGAATACTCAATTGACAACATCCTACATTTCCCTAAACGAAGACTCTAACCTACTAATGATTCTTCCCAGTAAACATGGCTCCATTAGAATAAAATGTGTTGAATAAAATTCCCTGGAGCATTACTACTGAATGAAGACCACATGCCAATTCCAGTGGAGATTGATTTAAAACAAAAAACAAAAACAACAACAACAACCAGTTATAATAGATATAGGGCAGCTCATCAGAAAGAAGCATCAAAGCAAAACAAAGCCCCAGAGATTTGTAAACAAATTCCATTTTATGTTGAAGAAATAAAGCTATCACCACTTTTCAAGCAGCTGCATAATGCATTTTAAAAATATGGTCTGTATTTCAAAGTGAAAACAAACATTGCAAAGTGCCAACAGCTATCCATTCAATTTTCCTGGATAAAAAAGGAAGAAAGAAAGAAAAACATGACATACAGGATATTGTACTTGCTGAGTTAAATTAAGTGTTGTACTTACAAGCTGTCCTTCCAAAATAAAGCCAAATCTACATGTTCCTGGCAGAATCAACCCATCAACAAGTCTCCACAGGCAATTATAGACATTTTGATGTGCAGAAATTTCAGTGCTGGGTTCGTTCATATCTAGGATCATCTAAAAAGTCCCATGTTTGGGCTGGGGAAAAAAACCCCATTGCTTGAGATAAGTGGAAGATTTAATGCTGTTCTTACTACCAGCTACCATGGGTTTGTTCCTTGTACCCCTTTCACAGAGTAGCAGTACTTTTATTTGGTTACAGTCTGCATCCATAACAACTAGATGTTCAGAGCCATGGGAGATTTTCAAAGCGATGTATGTTAGTGGCTGAAGCAATTGTGTTGTCACATCTCCTAATGCGATGCTTAGAAGATATCCTCAGAATAGCCTCTATACCACTGGCGGTGAACCTATGGCACAAATGCCAGAGGTGGCACTCAGACACGCACCATCACCCAAGCTCAGCTCTACCATGTTTCTCTGTTGCATTTCTTACTGTCATTTGCAAGGAAACAGAAGTTTGTGGGACTAAAAAAAAAAAAGTTCAGTCAGTCAATTGCAACTTCTCACAAAAGAAAAAGATTTTGCCTCCTGCAGAGTTTTCGGTGTTGTGGTGCGCCGCCTCCATGTCAGCCAGTTGGTCTTCAGTTGTCCGTTGTGTGTGTGCACACACATGAGAGAGGCTTGCAGTTTGGGCACCTGGTCTCTAAAAGGTTCACCATCACTGCTCTATACATTCAGAGATATCTGTAGGGGGCATTATTAAAACAATTCAATTGTCTGATTGCACATTCATGATTGTTTCCTTGACTCCCTCTTTCCTTGCAAATCTCTCTGTATAAGTCTATGGAGTTTCTCAGTCATTTAGGTCATGGTTGTCCCAAAGGTATTTTTTTCAAAATGCACCTGGACCTTTTTTGTTTTTCCTTGAAGACATTTTGTTTCTCATCCAAGAAACTTCTTCAGTTCTGACTAATGGTGGAGAATGGAAGGATTTATATTCCCTGCGGTCATCCAGTTGTTAGCATTCTCCCTGAGAGTTATTGAGGCCACTTGGAAGTTTATCAGTGCCCTCAGGGTGATCTGAATTATGACCACCCATTTGCACTATTCCATCCTTCAATTTTCCACCATTCAGTCAGAACTGAAGAAGCTTCTTGGCTGAGAAACTGAACGTTTTCAAGGAAAAAACGAAGTCCAGTTGCCTTCTGAAAAAAATATCTTTGGGACCCTCTGTAGAAGGTGGCTGACAGAGTAATTAGTAGTTCTGGTTGTGTATGCATGACATACTATGGATGGCATAGTAAGATGTCAGTAGTTAGAGTCTTGGTGAATTTATTCTCTAGCGTGAGTTGCTGCTCATATCAGCTATTTCAATCTTCCTAATGGAAGAGCCCTGTCCTTGTTCAGAGGTGTGTTTAAATTCACAAGCATCTGACAGCCTCATAAATATACAGTCATTTGACAAAGGGGCAAAGATGATAAAATGGTACACAATGGAAGCCATCTCCAGAAAAAAATTAGATAGCTGAAAAAACAGTGACTCATGCAATAGACACATGCATTCAGAAGAAAGAAACTTGAAGGAGATGGGGTTTTTGTTATTGTCATAGTAGTTGTTTCTAGAACATTCTTTTGGTTTAACATTTGTACATATATATATCTAATTTTTCAAACTTCAGCCAGTTTCTTTTGTGTACCTCATAAAGCATAATTTACAAATCATTCTCTTGGCCTGCAATTTGTAGTTCCACATTCTGAACATTCTTTATTTTATCAGAAAAAAAATGTTCCTTATCTGTCATTTTTCCATTAGTATCTTTTAGACATAGTTCCATCCTTAAAAGCAGGCATCATTACTGATAGTACTGATACTGTAGTTATTAACTTCTGGCTCCATTCTTCAAAAATCTCCTTTAATATGTCCAGTGTTATAACATTTTCCTTCCTTTTTTCAACAGGGATTGCAGGGGATGGGAAGACCCACGTGAACGTGAGCTGCCTGGTCAGCATCTGTAACGGAGGCCACTCTCCGGCCCTGAAGCCCTCGTGGGCGGTCGAAGACCCGCCCCTCTCGCAGGAAGAAACCACCACGAGAAAAGAGTCCGGCCGGCCAGTGCCGGAGGAAGTGGAAGACAGCTTGGACTTCTTGGAGCCTCTCCCACTTAGCGTCCAAGACGCCGGCATGAAGAGCTCCTGAGAACGACGGAAGGTTTTCCCGTCAGCGACTTCCACCCTGCTCGAGAACTCCATGAAAAACTAAGGCAGGAAGGAAATTTGCCAAAGGGGAAAAAAAAACAACCTATTCCGGTAGTCCTCAACTTGTGACCGTTTGTTTAGCGATGGCTGACGTCGCAATGGTGCTGAAAAATAAAAAAAAAGTGATTTAGGACCGTTCCTCGCCCTTGACGACCCTCGCCGCCTCGCCCATGGTCGCTGGATCCAAATTCAGACGCTCAAGCCAACTGACTCGCATTTATGACGGCCGCGCAATCCCCTTTTGCGACCTCCCGATGAGCAAAAGTCCATGGGGAGGCCAGGACTCACTGAATGACCGACCGAGCAAAACACAGCGATTCACTTAACGGCAGCGGCATCGTAAAACGGAGCAGAACTCGTCGTCTTGCTTGGCAACCAAGAATTCTGGGCTCCATTGGGGGGTCGTAAGTCGAGGACACCCCCCCCGCCGCTGAAGGGGAGGGATGATTTACAACCATTCTTAAAAACCGCTCTTAAAAACGCACAATTCCCACCCACCCACCCGAAATGTGTCTCGTCGTCTCAGTTTACGGCGGTGCCAAAATAAGCCGTAAACTTTACTCTCTCTTTCTCTTTCTCTCTCTGCTGCCCCCTTACGACTGTCCACATTTCTGCAGCCAAAATACTTCAGCCAAGTTTTAAGTTTCAGTTTTCTAATCTTGTCGTCGTCGTCGTCTTTCCTATTTTTGTACTCTCACTTGAATAAAAGTCGTGTTTTATAATAAGTGGGGAAGCCACAACATTTGCAGTTCTCCGTAAAAGACACGAGTTATTTTTTTCTGTCGCAAAGGTTACAGAAATAAAACCACCGATTTTGCTCGGTTGGTGCTTCTAGTTGTTCCCAAATGCACAACATTTTTACATACACCCGCTTGGCCTCCGAATTATCCCGCGTGGCCGACGTTGAATAAATGTTTCCAGGTTATCGGAAGTTGGCGCCACGGCGTTTGCCTTCCCCAGTTTCTGCAGAGCCCCCGAATTTTTAGAAACGGATGAATGAAAACAGATTTTCTTGAAAACATTTTGCTTCTCACCCAAGAAGCTTCTTCAGTTCTGGATAAGAAGCGAAATGTTTTTCGATGCCTTTTGGAGAGAGAACCGAAATACGACTTTTATTTCTAGGGAGAAAGTAACTCATATCTAGCCAGGGTTAGCCTAACCTGAAGGGTAGCTGGTTGTAAACACAACCCAATAATGGCTTATTAGAAAAACCATGGTCCACTAATGATTTGTGCACATGTTGGTTTAGCCCCCATCGTTTTCAAGTGTGGCAAATCTTTCTTACTCCATGCTTCAAGTTAATGGCCTAAAAGGAAACATGGCCACCCTTCGCCACTCAGGCCACGCTAATAAACACCCTCCTTTTTGGTGCGACAGTCTTCGTCCCAACCTTTGGGGGGGGATCTCCAGTGGCCTATTCCGGCAAACCCATTTCTCTCACACACACCCCCGGGATCTCCTGGTGGTGCTCTGTCCCAGCATGAAGCCCACTCTGGGATGTTTCACTGCGTCATATGTTTGTGCATAGGTGCAGAATGGTTATCATTTGAGAGCAATATGTATATGCAACGAAATTTCAGATTCGGATTTTATTTATCACATACACAATCATACACGGTACACTATGCAGTGAAATGCTTTGTGTAACCGCTCGTGGTCACAATTTACAATTTAGGAAACTTAGACTTTAGGCAATTAAATTTCATTACAATGTATGCTGATTGGCGTACATTTAAAGTTACAGTTTTATTCTAGTCTTTCTATCTTATTCTGTTCTCTTTTCTATTCTATTCTATATTCTCTTCTCCTGTATTCTATTCTATTCTAGTCTATATTCTATTCTATTTTCTATTCCTATATTCTCCTCTCTTCTGTTTTCTATTCTATTTTCTACTCTATTTTTTATTCTCGTTTCTATTCTATATTCTCTTCTCTCTTTTGTATTCTATTTTCTATTCTATTCTGTATTCTATTCTATTTTCTATTTCATTTTCTATTTTTATTTTCTATTCTATTCTTCCAAACCTATTATTCTATACTCTTCTCCTGCGG
>JAEANM010019826.1:0-12263 GCA_017656035.1 Myanophis thanlyinensis | reverse complement strand
TCTGGTGTTGTTTCTAGCCTAATCTTTATTGCCCTGCTTACAGAAACTGCCCACCCAGTCACATGAACCCCCCCCAGCCACGCCCACCAAGCCATGCCCACAGAACCCATAGTAAAAAAATTTGAATTCCACCACTGGGAAGATGGGTGGCATTCATATTCTGAAAGAGTCATGAGTTTCCAAGAGTGGTCAAATGTAATGTGCAGTAGACCCCAGAGACAAGAATCATGCTAGTATGCTACCTCACACCCCAAGCTTGTCAGACTCATCACCAGGCTGGTAATAGTTTCTCCCAGGCTTTCAATTCCATGCCATGAGAACAGAATTGGTGGAATTTAGGAGCTGTCATGACAACAATCACAGCATCCATTCACACTGGAATTCATATAGCAGATTTGTTTTCGGCCTTAAAGCCACTCATCAAATACAATCTTAAATTGGGAGTTAATCTGTTGCTATAGTTAGATTACTGTTTCATTGAGATTTCCAGCCACAACTGCCCTTCATGGGAAGGATAGATCAATTACCGGTAAATTGATCCAGGAACTTTATAGAACCTCTTGGCTTCTAATGGGTATTTGCAGAATTTCCAGGAACTTATTTTGGGGAAGCAAATAACAAAACATTCCATGTGGTGTTATGATGCAAACTCCACCCCTTTTGTACTTGTATTATGATACTAAATGAAGTCCACCAGCCAATAAATTTAAATAAATAAATAAGTCCATAGCAGAAATTTGTCATGACACCACATTGAATTTTTTGTTATTTTGACTACATTGGCTTGCTGTGACTGCCCTGGATTTCAGAAAAAAATGGTTTTGCTGTTATAGATAAGTGTATCTATTAAAATGAATTATAGAAAGGATTATACACTTTGTGCAAGTTAATAACAAACATCTTATTAAATGGAAATATGACTGGACACTCCCAATCTGGATTCCCAAATAAGAAGGAAATCTAAACTGGTTCCTCTGAATGTAATCTGCTGGTAATTAGGCTTGATGAGGAATTGGTTAATGAAATTCAAAAACAATTGTAAATAGCATCCCTGATTTTCATGCCTGTGTACTAAAATGCAAACTTAGTTACTGATTTCCTGTGCGTGAGTAGCCTTACTATGTAATAAAAGCTTTTGCCATTTCAAACCAAAATCATTTTCATTGTGGCTTTAACAAAGGACATGAGAGTACCTCACTGAGAAACCATCAGCATAACATAGTGTGGTTCAGGGTATGAACTAATTATTCATAAATCCAGCACTTTTTGACTACTCTGCTAATTTGCTTCTCTTTGTTAATCTCCAAATTAATGGGCAAATGTTTGCCATCTCAACCTGTCTCATAATGCCTTGTATCTCTTTTTTTTTGAGTCATTTTAAAGATTCGTCTGGCACTCAATAGCTGTAAGATATTCCACATTTAGGAATGATCTATATCATGGATGTTCAAGCTTTTGGCTTGCCTGGGCCACGCTGAGTGAAGAGGACTTGTCTTGGACCACATATAAAATATATAATTTGGTTAATGTATATAAATCACACAATAATGTCGAAAGTTTATGACTTTGTAGGCTGGTTTATTACTGTGGCTGTTCAGGCCTGTATGTAGTCTGTGGGCCGCAGGTTGGACACCCTGGTCCACATAGTCAAAATCCTTCCTACAGTCAATAAAGCAAAAATAAACCTTGTTTGTATTCTTTTATTTAGTATCCATTTGTGACACAAAATCTTGGTCCATATTTGTTGTTTTTCCTTCAGTTTTAAACAGTTCAATGGGCGCTTTCATATTTGACAGCTGATCTCTTGCATGTTATACCTCACTTTCTAGTAGAATAGCTTTCTGAATATATTTTTTCTTGGTAAATGTTTCTGTCATTCTATAATCCTTTTTGTAAAGTGTTTCAGTATATCATTCCATAGTCCTTCAAATTATTTCTATTATATCTCTCCTATTCTTAGCCTTAAATTCTCTTGTGGTTTCTCTAATCTTATTTTTCTTGTTATTTTCTTTTATTGTTAACACCCTTAACTTAAAGTCTCACTGGAATTTTGCACTTGTTTATCTTATAGCCTCGTTGCCTAAAGCTCTCATCTTATATATTTTTGGTGTTATTATGATAGCCTGGAACAGTTTTGAAATTTTTGGATTTTTTTTCCAATGTCAATTTTAATCATATCTTTTATCTTCTCACAGGTTCTCAAATTCTCCTTCATATGAGTTAAGGTTATTGAATAAGTCCTTTACAATGTCCTGTAGTTCTGTTATTTTTTGTGTGGCTGATTTGTTTTTTATATTATACATCCTGTGAGGTCCATATGTGACATTGCTAGAAGCAGATATTGGCAATAAACAAAGAATCTCTTCAGAAAACTTGATTAACTTATCTTCAATTGTTCATTTATTTAGCCTAAATCTTCCACCAAAACCAAGTTCTTCTCTGTCTCTAATCTTGAATTTATTTCATGGATTTGTAGGGTTACCCCATTCAAATTTCTTATTTGGCCACCATATTTCTGGAAAAAGGTAGTTCGTGTTGCATTTGTAGTTGCTGCATTTATTTGCATAATACAATGTTTACTGAATATTTACCAACAGCTATAATCCTGCCATTTATTTAGTTATAGCTGAATTTAGGAATGACCTTTGTGAGAATTATGATCTTGGGCCCTGAACTGAGGTCTTAGGACCTGAATAGTATATCAGGTAATCGATTTAAAGCAACCTATTCAAGAATACGTGTTTATAAAATATATAGCTTAGTTCATGTCAATTCCACTTTGACAACTTCAAGTTTCAAAAGTATAAACTATTTGTATGATCTTCTAATCTAAAGCAATGTAAAAAGCAGTTGAGATACAGTATAGTCCTTTTTATTTTATTACCCAGGTTAAACTTTTACAGTTTAATAACATAAAGGGACCAATACATAAATAAGATTATAAGATTTAAGATTATAATAGTATATCTATCAACTTCTAATAAATATTTGTTTGATATCCTGAAAAACAGTAAAACTGTGGTAGATGTCCTGGCAACCAGTAGCTATTCTCATCCAATTTTTGATTGCTTGTGCTTTATGAAAATTACAGAAGTTTAAATTCACATTCTTTTTCAGCTATTCACAAATAACATCTTCCCCAACTATCATCCATAACCATATGCTTTAGGCATTCGGTAAAGACACCTATGAACTGTGCCTTTCTAAATTTTTGTGTTTAGTATTGGAAGAATGCTGATTTTTAAATTTTGCTTTTATTGTGTTCTAATGGATATTTTGTTTCTCTGTTAGACCTTTTTGTAGCTTTTAACTAAAATTGTCCTAGGATTAAAGCCTCGTTATCAGCTCTTCCTCATGGCTGTAATAACATGCATTCTCCTGCATGCATTTCTCCCACTCTAGAATTGGCAGAAAAGTATATCAGTATAAATTCCAGTTCCTTGATGGCTGAGATTTAACGTGCCTGAGAAACAAGGCTGGTGAGTGATGCTGTCCTTTCATCTTTAATACTGATGAATTTAAGAACAGTAATTGATGGATTCCTTTGCTTTGTTTCCCTTCCCACCAAATGTCATTTGCTAACAGGAAAAACAACCACCAATACTCCACTTAAAATGGGATGGGCCTGGTTGGATGACGGTGGGCGGGTGTCTGACACTAAGAATCTACATAGCCACTGTTCAAGTTGCCTCAGTGGCACATCATCTGTGTTATTAAAATTAAAAAAAAAAAAAGCTTGACTGACAGGTTTCACATGTTCTAGGGTAGTGCGGGGTGAAACTGGAGAGAGCTCTCCTACTAGATCTGGAAAACTCCCTCCCTCTTCAGCCAGCATTATGAGTTGTTCTGTTTCTGAACAAGTACTGGGTTGTGATTTGAAAGGAATATCTTTCCTTTTTCTCTTTTTGATGCCCAACCGACAGGTTGTATGCAGGAAGTGAGGCATGGGGTGAAGCTGAAGAGAACTCTCCCAGCATATCTGGAGAAATTCTTTCAAAGCCCATCCATTGCTCCACAAACCTTCAGCCATTTTGGACAAGCCATTTTGGAAGCTTACCAGTCTTCCAGAAAAATAAGACCCATGTTTAGAAATAGTCCAGATGTGTGGTCCCAGGCAGAGTGAAAAGTTTATGAAGAGACTAGTAGTACTATTACTCCTTTCTGCCTCACCATGTGTGCCTCACCTGTACCTATGGCCTGTCACTCACATCAGAAGGAAAAACTGGCAGAACTCTTGTTAATTTCACCTGAGTTCCCACAATTAATAAACGTGTCAGTGAAATACCAGTGTGGCCACCATGGCAACATTCAAAAGTATCCCACTTTTGGGGAGTTTGCAAGATTTTATTGATGTAGGCAAAATGATACTCCTGAACTAATTAAAACAGTAGAAACAGTTTGTCTACAAAACGCTTGTCAGCAGGAGCAAGAAAAAAACCCACATAACGGACTAATTTGAAATAGTAGCAGCAACAACTTGCAGCAGCAGCTGGCTCTTTTCCCATTTAATATGGGAAATAAATTCCATGTATAGAATGCTAGCCTAGTTTTGTAAACACAAGGAAAATCTCTTCCAGATGAACACTAGACCCGAGCAGGTGAGGAGCTTCATGTAAGGCCTTCATAAAGGCCTAGTCAGGAAAATAGCTTCCTCTTTGGATAGCAGAGATGCTTCATTACTTCTGCAGTTTTCATTACCACTTATGATTGTTGGAGCATCCGGGATCCCCATAGTCATATGATCAAAGTTCAGATATTTGGCATGTATTTATGACGGTTGCAGTCTCCTGAGGTCATGCCATCCCATTTTGTAACCTTCTGACAAGCAAAGTCAATGGGGAAGTCAGAACTGTGTTACTAATTTAAAAATTTCACTGATTCATTTAACAACTGTGGCAAGAAATGTCATAAAATGGGGCAAAATTCATTTAACAACTGTCTCACTTAATAACAGAAATATATTAAGGCTCAATTGTGGTCATGAGTTAAGGACTATCTGGAAATTGGATATGTACGGAAATATGGGTTTGCCAGCCAGTGTATAAGAAAATGCAACACTGTCTAACATGAACTATAGCATATTAATAATATGTTTATGAGGTTCGAGCTGTGAATTGTAGGTGACAGCCAGTAGTCTTCTATTTTTCTGTTTCTGTGATCTGGCTTTTAATAGATTATCTCTAGAAACTGATCTGACTTAACTGATTTGACTATTGATCTTGTTGCATAATAGTAGCTTTCTTTTTCTTTCCATCAAAATTTATGCCGTTAGAGATATCTGATGAGTAATCTAGCCATGGGTGTTGCAAGCCAGTGACTTCTGTGGTGGTCTCAAGCCAGATAAATAGAGAGAGTTGTGACAGGAAGGGTATCTGTCATAAAAACTTGCCAAAATTCAACATACGATTCATCAGTGTGAATTCCACACCAGATTAGTTGAGGCCCAGGTTGTTAAGTGGAAATGGATGATGCGCTGTGGCGACCCCTTACGGGAATAGCTGAAAGAAGAAGAAGAGATATCTGATGAGTATACACACTTCGCACTTGATGCCTTTTACAATGGAGAAAATAGGATAAATCTATAGATATAACATAGTCATATATTAGCAAGACAATGAGTTAATATAGTATTTTGTGGCTCCTTGTAACATAAAAAATCTAAATGTTCTTCCACAAGTAAATCCCTTTCTAAATTAGGTTGAGTTTAGTCCTATTGTCCACTTCTTTCCTCATTGTTTTAGTGAGAGGAATGTGACTTTTCCTGCCTCAGTTGAATTTATAACAAATATTATAGTCATACTCAGAGATGAAATTCAGCAGATTCTAGCAGTTTTGTTAGAACCGGTAGTAAATTTTCTAAGTAGTTCGGAGAACCAGTTGTTGGAAGAAATCTCCTTTTGTTTTTTTCCACTTTACAGAGTTAATCCTGTAAGGAAGACAGGAAAAAAACCTTCTGGTGTTGTTTCTAGACTAATCTTTATTGCCCTGCTTACAGAAACTGCCCACTCAGTCACATGATCCCCCCAGCCATGCCCACCAAGCCACACCCACAGAACAGGTAGTAAAAAAATTTGAATTTCACCACTGGTCATACCAAACTACCATTAATAATAGTTCACATTGTGCAGTTCATTATTTCATTGTGCTTTAGATATTGCTCAACTTAAAATTGCCAAAATTTCTATTTACGGTAGTATAACTAAATTTTCCTAATTCTTTAAAATCATAAGTAATGAATATCATTAAAAAAGCATCCCATAGATTAATAATGTGTTGTATATCAATCAAATCAAATTTTATTCATCACATGCACAGACATACATGGTACGAAATGCAGTGAAATGTGTATATTTGTATTACGGGGGAAAATATTCTTTATCTCATTAAATGAATTGGAAAAAAATTATATCCTAAAAAAAATGATGCAAACTATTTAAAGCAAGCATTCCAAAAAACTATATACCATGATAAGCCAAGAAGTCAGAAGGCAACCTAAAACTTCAGTCTCTTGCCTGATCTACACAGCCTCCTTCACATGATATGAAGATGCTCCATTTAACATTGTTCAAGAATATGCTCTCCCAACTTGCTGTCAGACTGTTTCTGGGGCTGAAGTTAAGCTGAAGTGTTCTGCCATGAGCATAGATCATAGAGAAGAGTTTTCCGTCTTCTGCTGAGAGAAAACCTCCTATGCAGACAAAGGTCCCTGGAGAAGAATCCTACAAAGATGTATCTGGGTCATTGATTTTCCCTGAGAAGGTCTGCTTCAGAACTGACCCTCCCATTTGATGGCAGGTCTCCATGCTTGTTCATTTTTGTTCATTTGTCATTTCTGTTTTGGTTGTAGGGAAGCCTGGAATTCCAGCCTCCAAAACTACTACTCCCACCGCCGCCCTGTTCTAGGTAGGTAGGTTGACTAGTCAACTAGGAGTGGAAGCAAAGAGAAGTTAACTACATTTTGAAACTGACAAACATTTGTTCAGACATTCTTCCAGATGTTTTCTCTCATTGTCTGCTGTGAAGACAATCAGACTCAAGGGAGAGTTATATTAGTGATTTAAGCAAAAGCCAGCAGCACCACCAAACCCTGCCACTAGTGCCTAGCTAATTTCTACTTCCTCCCCTTCCTCCTTTATTATTATTTTGCATTTTGGTAAATTATATTAGAATAAACAAGATACTATACGCGAAGAAGAAGGACGGTGGGTGTGCAAGTAAAGCTTTACGTTTGCATGCAATTACAGGTGCTGTTGCTTCAGAATTCAGTCAAACTGGAGAGGTCTCCAAGAACAGGAAGACATGCCAAAATTATCATCGAGCCCCGATGGTACCAAGTCTAATTTGCTACAGTTTATAGAAGAACCAAACAGCCAAGATACTAGTCTCGGTAATTAGAAAATCGAGATTGGTAAATGAAAGAGAATAGAAATTAATGACATATTAAGAGGCCAAAAATTGGTAACATTGTCTTCCTAAAGGGACTATGGCAGATTGTTATCGGTAAGATTCATGTTTAACTTTGTTTAGGCTTTAGGGTTGTGGGTAAACTCTTCAACAGTGGTGTACCAAGGGACTTGATGGCATGAAATCCCATGTTAAATTCTCAATGAATTGGATGCAAAGCGACAGGTCACAATTTGTGCAATCAGGATATACCTCTGAATCTCTCATCCAAGGCCTCTCTTGAACATGAGCACCACACTACCCTAACCAGGAATCACCACAAAGCAGAGGAAGCATCCTAGTTTTATACAGTTTTAGATCCATTATAACAAGTCCACTAAAGAAAGAATTATAGTGGTAATATAATATATGGAATTAGTCATTTTGAAATGTGAAGTAACTCTCTGTATTAAATAACATGCCATCTGCAGCTCAGCTCCAACTGAATACATTTGTAATTCTAGGCTTTAGACATCCACTGTGTAATAGATAGCCTCACATTTGACATACAAAACATTTTCCTAACACATTAATGCTGCTGCTTCTTTTTTGCTTAAGGCAATTTCATAGAATGTGGCTTGTGCTTGTACTAATGGTGTCCCATCACTGAAATATATGCCCTTCTGCAACTGATGCAATATTAACAAGATCAGTGCACTGTGTCTGCTTCTGGGGTTAAAAGTGCTTTCTATCATAGTGCTTCTTCATTGATTGATGGCCAATAGGCATAGACTTATTGCTTCTAAATGATATGGCACTGTGGGGTTTGGACTGTGGTTATTTGTTAGTGGTGTTTTGCTGAGCTGGTGTACATTAGCATGATAAAAAGAAAATGGACTAAGTTTCTTTTAACAAAGAAGAATCAACCAAGTGCCAAGACTCCTTGGCTCTACCCTAAGCCAGGTAAGAGCAGAGCAATATCCATCATTGAGTGCTACTGTTTGAGATAATTTACATTCCCCTTGACAACAGTCTTGTTGCCCAGACATGTCAATTGCCTTCTTGATGTAATTGCACTGATAGGACAATCATGGGTACTTTTGTTGCTGTATAAAGTCAGCTGTGCGGAGGGTGTGTTTCTATGAATATAGCAAATGGTATGTGTTGCAGAACATTAGCTGCCCAACCCACTTGATTCTCAGAGAAAAGTCCTGAGGAATCAGTAGAAGAGTCTTTGATTAAAATCCTGCAGGCATCCTCACCAACCTTGCCAATGAGCATTGCCATGAACCTTATTGCCATCGCACGCCTACATTAAATGTCCCAATGTGTGTGTGTGTGGGGGGGGGGTTTCTTAGTTAGTGGTAATTGCCTTCAAGATTTTGCTGACTTAAGAACATGATTTATTTGCCAAGTGTATAAAGCCAATTTTCCCTAAGAAAAATACATATGAACTTTGCCTGTGCTTTCTACACATCTCCAATTACATAAAATTCAAGGACGCTATTGAAAAAAATGAAAGTAGTACGAGTAAAAAAAAAGATATCAACAAAATAAAAAATAGTACCAGTTTAGCTAATAAATCTTCATTTGTGAGACTGGAGAACTGTAATCCATATGAAATAATTCATTTTCTGTAATGGTATGAGGGAATGACCTTGGGAAACAGGAAGGAGCCACAGACTGGACAATTGGTGTGTAAAGGGTATCTCACCCCATGAAAGGAAAGGAGGCATGGGAAGTGTTTCAAAATGGATCCTCCCTAGTTTTTCAGAGGGTAAAAGGAAAGGAGGGGAGAAATACTTGTAGGGTTCTATTAAAGTAATCTTACAATAAAGAGAGAATTATTATAAGCATGGTTGTGCTTCTTATTTGGACTATTTCACTATAGGAGATGAGCAGGTTGAACCGGAAGGCAGGGTCAAATGTGCCATCAGTTTGGAGTCACTATTCTCCCACAAGATACCCAAGTCCAGCCCACAGTGAATTCCACTGACTCTTATCTAGCACCAATTTGCTTTGACCATTAATAGATCAGATTCTTGTGTATAGGTTGAAAGTAATACATTTTTAGAGCTTTGGACTCAACTCCTGTTCCTGGTTACTTGCGCCTGACACACATAAGGCTAACATCCATCTTACACAAACAGTGACACACACATTTGCCTGAAAAAGCAAGCATTTTGTCCCACCTCATAAATAATTTCAGGCTACTGTTTATTCAAAAAGGAATACAGCTTGATCATAAACTGTTTCTTGGTGTGTCTCATCCCTGAACTGTCTGATATTGTGTTTTATGGTTATACTGCAGGATCACGTACATGTATTTTATGTTTATAACAGCTCTCTCTGATTTCAGGGTGGAAAGTTGTAATAAGTGTCTGGACAGAAGAGCAGTGAATAACAAGAAAGTCTGGCACAAATCTAAAACATTTGCACAAACAAGAGCTGAGCCAAAATGTTTTGAATATGCAACATTCTGGCAGAACAAACATTATTAAAGCATCTACAGTATTCTCCTGCCATCAAGAAAGCAATTGTTCAGTAATTCTGATTTAATGGTAATTGGTAATTCACACAATGACAATAGTTCACTTTGGAATGCAGTGCCAAAATAAAGCTAAAGTCCAATTTTAACGTTGTGTGAGAATATAAGATTGGCCTCAAAAGCCTTTAATGTTGATCACAGAACATGCATAGCAGTAGCTATTTCTCCTCTGTGGCTGCCAATTTTAACCATAGAGTATTCCATATAGTTATAATGGGCAGTATTCTTCAAATCAAAGTTTATGAAAAAAAGCTTTCCATCTCATGAATCATAATCCAAGGAGGTCCCCACAATATCCACTACAGTGTGACAGGAAAACCTGAGCTCAGCACCATTTTTATTACTGAAATAGCAGAAATGAAACACTAAGAGACAGCCGTATGCTATGATGACTGCTCAGATGATAGCTGTCAGGTACATCTAAAGCCCAAAAGGTTTAATGCATGTTTGTTGACTGCTTCAGAAAGAATGGAGCACATTTCTGGTTTTCTATACAAGCGGTCTTCAACTTACAACCATTTGTTTAGTGACTGTTCAAAGCCACAACAGCACTGAAAAAAGTGACATGCGACCATTTTTCATAGCAACGTAAGTCATTTTTCAAAATGACTTACGACCATTGCAGCATCCTCGTGGGCATGTGATCAAAATTCAGAAGCTTGGCAGCTGATTCATACTTATAACCGTTGCTGTGTCCCAAGATTATGTGACCCTCTTTTGTGACCTTCTGCCAAGCAAAGTTAGTGGGGAAGCCAGATTCACTTCAATCTGTGGTACTAACTTATCAACTGCAGTGATTCACTAAAACAACAGTGGCAAGAAAGGTCGTAAAAATGGGGCAAAACTCACTCAATAAATGTCTCACTTAACAGCAACAGAAATTTGGGGCTCATTTGTAGACATAGGTTGAGGACTATCTTTTTACATCCCTTGTCAAGCAAATGCAGCAGTTTCATGCAACTAGGATGATTTGAGAACAATGCAGCTAATTATTTTAAACATTGGCATTATATATGTATACATACACTTACAACCGTTGCAACATCCCCATGGACACATAATCAAAATTCAGACAATTGACTCCTATTTATGACAGTTGCATTGTCCCAGGGTCATGTGATCACTTTTTGCGAACTTCTGACAAGCAAAGTCACTGGGGAAACTAGATTCAGTTAACAACTGTGTTAATTAGTTTAACAACTACGATGATTATCAAAACAACTGTGGCAAGAAAGGTTGTAAAACTCACTTAACAAATATCTGGTAAGCAATGGGAATTTTTGGGATCAATTGGGGTCATAAGTCAGGGACCGCTTGTACCTTTGGTCTTATTAATATATAAGCTGTTTTTATTGCTGAGTTTTCTGGGAAGATCCTCTTAAGCTAAAAGGCAGAATATTGATTTTTACAAATTAAAATTCCAGAAAAAAACAGTGCCAAAAAAAGGTCATCAGAAATATAATGGGTAGTCCTCTGGAGGGAACCATGCGGCCTGCCCTTCACGATACAATCCATACAATTTGTAGTAGTACACACTAATTCTCAAAGCAAAAGCAAACAAATACGGTACAGTAGAATACAAAAGACTTTTCTGCAAGCAATTTCAATCTTCATGCAAACAACCTACTGTAAAGTAGAATGCAAAGACTGACTTGTAAGTAATCTATAGATCCTGACTTGCATAAAAGTCAGGATCTGAGCTTCTTTGTTGGGGTAAACTAGGTTTTGGTTGTGCTGGTGATAGATTATTAGAAACCTATCACAACTGACAGGCATTATGACAGCTTTAACAAAGATGTGTTACTACTAAAGACTTATCCAAGCTGCCCCTTTGCCAGCACAGATCAGTAGCTTTAATTTTCAGATGAGTTTTATTGCTCTGCCTGTAAAACACTGGTCTGGAGGTGGGGGGGAGGCTGCTTTGGTCACCACAAATGGAGCACACTACTTTCCTTAAAGCACCCTGCCCTGCACCACGATTGGCTACTCTGCAGAGGCAGGAACACCACCTAACTTCAAAGAGTACCATAACTGCCAGGATTTCTGATAGAAATCCTTTTAGATCTACCTTTAAAAGTAGTCCTGCAGTATGAATTATTGTAATATTGATGATCAATATTACTGATTATTGGTAATATTGATACTATTGATTATAATACTTGCTTAAAATACAAAAATTGGTTCAAAGTATAGCAATTTAAAAAAAACAGCTCCCCCCCATAAACTACTTTTTCACAAAAACAAAAACATTACATTGTTTCATCAGTCATTTGAGGTAAAAGGATTTTGCAGTCCTGCAGTAACAGTTTCTGTAGTTTATTTATTTATTTAT
>JAEANM010019825.1:0-12263 GCA_017656035.1 Myanophis thanlyinensis | reverse complement strand
AAGGAAGGAAGGAAGGAAGGACGACAGAAGGAAAAACAAAGAAAAGGGAGAAAGGAAGGAAATGAAAGATAAGAAAAGGAAAAATGAAGGACGGAAGGAAGGAAGGACATGGAAGGATGAGAGGAAAGCAGAAAGGTAGGAAGGAAATGGAAGATGAAAGAAGGGAGAAAGGAAGGAAGGAATGAGAGAAAAAAGGAAGGAAGGAAGTGGTGGCGCAGTGGTTAGAATGCAGCATTGCAGGCAAACTCTGCTCACTGCCAGGAGTTCAAATCTGACCGGCTCAAGGTCGACTCGGCCTTCTATCCTTCCACAGACAGTAAAATGGGGACCCAGATTGTTGGGGGCAAGATGCCGACTCTGTAAACCGCTTAGAGCAGGGCAGTAAAAGGACTGTGAAGCGGTTTATAAGTGTTGTTGTTACTGATGGGCATTCTTGATTTGCAGAACCGTATGTGGCGTAAGACCAGATCGAAGATAGCAGGGTCAACTTGCATCGGAGTGGACCCCAACCGGAATTGGGCAGCAGGTTTTGGAGGTAAAACATCGGGGGAGGGGAGGGGAATGTCATCACTCCAAAGTTGGAGACAACCTCTTGAGAGCCAGTAAACAGGTGGAAGGAGTCAGAAACCAGGAAACCCCAGACCTATGGGGGCGAACCTATGGAACGTGTGCCAGAAGGGCATACAAAACCATCCCGCAAAAAACGTGCAGCACCGCTGGCTCCTCGTCCCGTTCTCGCGCAGTGATGTGCGTCGGTCAGCTGGCTTTCGCATGCACAGGAGCGGCGAAACCCAGAAGCGCAGTGTCCCAGTGTGCACGCGTGCTCTGAGAGCTGGCCGGCTGGTGGTGCGCTTCTGTTCATTGTGCATGCATGTGCGCCAGGAACACAGAAGCCCGGCTCTCGGAGCATGCATGCGCTGGTACGCTGTGCTTCTGGGTTTCCACGCTCCGGTGCGTGTGAAAGCCAGTTGGCCAGTGCGCATTGCTGTGCAAGAATGGGATGAGCCAACGATGCTGTGCATTCTCCGCGGGATGGTTTTGTATGTCCCTTCTGGCATGAAGCCGACACAGTGACGTAAAAGGTTCTCCACCCCTGCCCTAGACCATTTCAGACAAAGGATTGTCCAATCTCTTCTTTAAAACTTCCAGTGATGGAGCATTTACAATAATTTACATAAATGACTTAGGATCATTTTTTCACACTTAACAACCGATGCACCACCCCCTGTGGTCATGCGATCAAAATGTAGACCCTTGGCAACCGACTCATTTATGACAATTGCAATGTCCTGTGTGTGTGTCACGTGATCCCCTTTTGCGACCTTCTGAAAATCAAAACGGGCAAGCTGGATTCGCTTAGTGACCGTGTGAAAAACTTAACTGCAGTGATTCATTTAAGAACTGCCGTAATTCACTTAACAACTATAGTCTGGAAAGGTGGTTAAAACCAGGGAAATTCACGGAACCTCTGTCTCACTTAGCGATGAAAATTTTGGGTGCAACTGTGGTCGTAAAGCAAGGCCCACACTTGGTTGTCCTTTACAGGAACTGGGGCCAGCGGGAACCCTTGCTCGGAAACCTACCGTGGGCCTTATGCCGAGTCGGAGCCCGAGGTGAAAGCCATTGTGGATTTTGTGAAGCAACATGGGAACATCAAGGCCTTCATCTCCATCCACAGCTACTCCCAGCTTCTCCTCTTCCCTTATGGTTACACCGATGAGAAAGCGGCAGATCACCTGGAGCTGGTAAACCTCCTCAGAAGAACCATCATCCGAAAATTCACATTTCTTTTTTTATATATATATATAATGCTCTCCTGTAGTTTTGTTTGGACTCTGGTTTTCTGTGGGTTTTGTATTTTAATGATAAATGTATTGCTTGAACAACCCAACAGGAGGTTGGCGATGGGTAGTCTTAATGTTTTCTTACCGAGTCTTTTTCTTTCGGTTGCTCATCCTTAAAAAACTTTCTAAACTTTGCCCTCTAATCTTGGTCCTCTCGTTGTTATGGCCCCGGCAGTGGCCATCACAGTTGTCAGCAGACTCGGACAGTAAGGAGGTTGGAGAGGACCTTGGGCCAGTCCTGGAATCAGGGGAAGGCTCTTGATAGCTGCTCTGCTTTGGAGGCAGAGATGGGGCCGGGTCCATCTGACAGTTATCAGCTGCCTTCAGAGTCGGAGATCAGCTGGGCAAAAGAACAGCTGAGCCTGTTCCCAATGTGCGCATATGCAGAGTTGCCAGGAGAAGGGAACAGCTGAGGAACAAGGGCCGACTTGGGAAGAAAAGCACAGATGGATGGGGAATGGCCCCTCCCAGAAGGATTAAAAGGGGAGCGAATGGGAGAGGAGTTTGCATGAAACAATTAGTTCAATTTATTAAGGTGAAGATCTGTTTCTGGCTTTGTGACAAGTAATTGCAGCTCTAGCGTGGCATTTGTAAGATCATCCTGGCCCCTCTCCAAGCCTGATAACGGTCTGTAGTATGAAAGACTGTTTGCTGGGACTTTGCTATAGAGGAATTTCCTTTTAACCACAATAAAGAGGGATGAGTAGTCTGTTTCATGATCTTGGGAGGCCTAGATCAGAATACTCGTTTCTTCTCCTTCCAGAATGCTCTTGCCAAGAAGGCCGTCGATGCTCTGGAATCTCTCCACGGAACCAAGTACAGATATGGGAGCATCATCACCACAATCTGTAAGTGACAGAAACGAGATGGCCAAGGCCATCGACCAGCCGATGAGTGACAGGGAGTCCCTGACTTACAACCGTTTAAGTGACCGTTAACAGGGCGCTGGAAAAAAGATGGTCTTAGGATCATTTTTCACACTACAGTACCCTCCCCTGCCTGGACATGTGATCGAAATTCAGACGCTTGGCACCTGACTTGTATTTATGATACACGTCCTGGGTGACGCGATCGACCCTGGGTGACTTTCTGACAAGCAAACAGGGGAAGCCAGATTCGCTTAACAACCGGGTTACTAATCGAACAGCTGCAGAGAGTCACTTAACAGCGGTGGCAAGAAAGGTGTTAAAACGGGGATGAAACTGACCTGATAAATGTCTTGGTTAGCGATGAAAATTTTGGGCTCAGTTGGGGACGTAAGTCAAGGCGACTCCTTTATCGGAATGGGCTTAGTTTGACTAGGATTACTTAGATGATGTCTGAGTCCATAAGGAATCTGGTAGATCATTTCCTACTTGAACAGGGGGTTGGACTAGAAGACCTCCAAGGTCCCTTCCAACTCTGTCATTCTGTTATTAAAGGCACCGTAGTTGGTGATAGTCCTTGGCTTATTCCACATAACCAGGACTCCCAAATCTTCTTCTATATGGCCAGCTCAGCCCCACAATCATCTTATGGTGGGGAAGCCTCGGTCTGTGGATTTTTCCAGACTCTTCCCAGGTGAATACGTGAACTTGGAGGTCTATCGAGAATGAAAAAGCATTTTTTTTCCTGTTTTCTGTCCTGCCATTATCTGGAAGAGGGAGAAAACTAAAACGAGACAGGAGATGGAGTGTCCCGTGCAGAACGGGAGGACTTGCAACAGCCAGGTGGTCATGACTGGGTCGTGGCTGCTGCCGGTTCAGACCGGCTCGCCTGAACTGGTAGTTCCAATTTTGCGCAGTTTGGAGAACCAGAAAAACTGCACCACCGGCTGGCCCTGCCCCTGCCCATATTTTGGCCTGTTTCAGGCCACTTTTTGCCCTGAAAATGGTTGAAGAAACAGGCCAAAAACAGCTTTTGTGCCCATCTGGCGGCACCCACCCAGTCACACCCACTTGGCTGCTGTGAGTTGTTCTAGACTCGTGGTGCTGAGGTTTCTCTGTAAGACCCTCTCCCTGGAGAGAGAAAAATCTTTACAAAATGGAGGAAATGGTTGGTGGTTAATGGTTTAGCCGACATGTGGCCTGCAGGACTAAGTCTAATCCCATTATTAAGGCTAATTGACTTTTGAGAATTGATCTGGTTTTTCTGGCTGTAGGACGTTTGTCCCTTTCTATGACCCAATTCGGTGTGTGTTATGCAACAAGAGTACTGCCTGGAAAGTAATTTTAGGCCCCAGTGGAAAAAAATGGCCCAGCGTAGAATGTAGAATTCCCATTTTCTGGATTTCAATTATAAACCAGAACCATCAATTAGCTAAACAGGTGAGATTTGCAGATGTTAAGAAACAACAATGGTAAAACCAACAAGATGATGCCAGAAGGCAAGACGAGAAACAATGGGTGGAAACTACACAAGGGGATCTGATGGTCTGGGGTCCTTGGTGCTCTCTTGAGCTGGGTGGTTTTCTTCCAGACATTTCATGACCTAACTAGGGAACATCATCAGTATTAGAAGGGAGAGGGGGTGGCGGAGAGAACGACGACTGGAATCCATTGTGCTCCCTGAGCTTGATTGCTTTCTTGCAGACATTTCATGACCCAGCTAGGTAACATCATCAGTGCTTGAAGGGAGTGGGGTTACGGGCGCTTTTGTTCCTCAAGTCTTTTCGAAAGGTAGCGGATAGCAGAGAATGGTTTTCACGGGCTCGTCTTCTTTTGCACCCCCTCTTTCCTGGCTCTAGACAAAGCAAGCGGAGGCACGATTGACTGGACTTACAACCAAGGCATTAAATACTCCTACACCTTTGAGCTGAGAGACAAGGGAGGATACGGGTTCATGCTCCCGGCTAACCAGATCATTCCCACGGCAGAGGAGACCTGGCTTGCCCTGATGGTCATCATGGAGCACACGCGGGACCACCCCTACTAAGCCGGAGGGGGTTGGGCTTACGGCGATGGTCTTGCCCCAGGCTGCCTGGCCCTCAGCCCACGTTTGGGATTCACACTGGGGCACCTTCTACCTGCATCTGATTCTTACGAATAATCCCGTTGCATGTTATCGGTTCCTACTACATTTCCGTTGCTAGTTGTAATTGTAGCGTGGCAGAACCCAGAGGTGGAGTCAAAGGAGGGATTAGCCGAGCATTCCCTATATAATCACAAGCGAATGAAATCTAACCTTCCTTGAATTCCACTGACCCTTAGATCGAACTCCCAGCAGGGGCTGATAGTTGAGCTGGATTCCTGTGCATCGGGTTTTCGGCAATAAAGCAGTTTTAATTGGACCGTGATGTGTTGTTTTTTTGCGCCTGACATTTTTTGAACTAAGCAAATCCAAGTGACAGGTGGTTATTAGTTAAATCCTTTTATGAAATACGGGAACAGTGCTCATTTCAGGATTCAGTGGCTTAGAATAGAATAACAAACTTGGGTACCGGTTCCATGGAGAGAGATTTTTCCGCACATTGGAGGGGTGTGTCTGGTTTTGTGTGATGTCCACATCTCGCAGATGAGGCTTTGCTAGTTTGCACAGCCCAGTTTCTGGCAAGCTATGGCCCAATACTGGTCCACAGGCTGGGAGTTGGGGACCCCTGTTCTAGTCCAACCCCCGGCTCAAGCAGGAAACCCTACACCATTTCAGACAAACGGCTGTCCAATCTCTTCTTGAAAACCTCCATTGTTGGAGCATCCACAGCTTCTGGTGGCAGGCAGTTCCACTTCTTTGTCAAGAAATTTCTCCCTACTAATAAAGGAGAAAAAATTTGTAGCTTGAAGTTGACCCGAGGGGTCCGTGGTGCTCTCTGAGCTTGGGGGTTTTCTTGCGGACGTTTCATGACCCAAACTAGGGAACATCACCGGGGCTAGTAAGGAGTAGAGTTTGCTGTTAGTTTATATTCTAATATAATAATATTCTAATAGAACAGAATAGAAACTGACAGCAAACTGCACGCCTTACTAGCCCTGACAGCAGTCCCGGCAAAAAGTTTCTCTCAACGCAAGCTAACAAGGCCATCCGGATGGAAGATGAGTGTCTGCCCCATCTGTTCATCTCCACCCCCTGCCTTTTATCCCCAGAGCTAGGGTGGGGCTTTGTTAGCAGCGGTGGCTCTTCGGTCCCAAGGATCAGCCCATAGATTTCCACTGCTCTCCTCTTCTCTGCCTTCTATGCATCCACGCATCAGGCACTGGGCCCAGCTCTACCTCCTCTTCCTCATCAGCCACCTCCAGACCTGGGGGCTGTTGAGTGTCCTTCTGAGGGCTGATGGACGCCCAGGCCCCACCTCTGTCTCTCTCTCTCTCTGCCAGCTCCATTCCCTCTTCCCCATCAGAGCTCTCAGGTTCCCTAGCTGCTGACCCTGACTCCCATGCTTCTTCCTCCTCCTCCGAGTTGGCTGTTGGTGGGGCCGGCAGCCGACAGGCCACAACAGGTTGTTTTTCACCTTGGTAAGTTCACGAAGGTGCCTGAGTTTTCCAATGGTGTTTTGGGACTATTTACCTGGCACTTTCTGGCCATAGAAGGGAATACTTGTCAGTATGACAGACAGATTAGCTCTAGAGATAGTTCTTGACCTACGATTGGTCGCTGAGGGACCTTTCACTTAGTGAGATGTGCTTAGTGACCATTCAGTGTTACGACGGACCCTCCTTAAAAAATATTTACGACCCGATTCCAAAGTTACAATGGCCTCCCCCCCCAGTCTCATGATTGCATGTTGGACGTTTGGCAACTGACCTCCTTTTATGACCGCTTGCAGCATCTTAGTCAGCTGACTCATTTTATGACATTTTTGCTGAAAGCCGGCATCTGCTTTCCATTTTCAGCAAAAATGGTGAGTTCGTTTAACGACTGGGGTATTTGCTTAACCACCATGCTGGCTGCCTGGCTGCCTGAAACAACTGCTGCAGAAAAAGTCGTAAAATTGGGTCGGTCACGTGGGTGATTTGCTTCACGACTTTACTACCAACTGTGAACTGAGGACTAGCTATACTTCATTTTTATTTAGATGCTGAGTGTAAGGGTTGAATCTTCCCCTTGAAAAGATAATGCAGCTTTAGAACAGCTTTTCAGCTGTCAGCGTCGGAGTGGGCAACTGTCATGACCTGTGGACTTCAACTCCCAGAATTCCTCAGCCAGTATGGCCGGCTCAAGAATTCTGGGAGTTGAAGTCCACAGGTCGTTTAAGGGGCCAGAGACGCTCACACCCGTGTTAGCAACTTGTATTTGGGGGAAACTGGATGAACCTGCTTAAAAATAACAGCACACTGTTCTGTATTTATTAAGATGCCAACCATGTAAAAGGCAAGCCTGACACAGCACAAAAATGGAAGCGCTAAAAGTAGCAGCAGAAGCAGCCTTAATTAGCTTAATGAACAAAGCATACAAAATCCACTCAGGAGGTCAGGTTTTCCGAACGGCACGGATTTAAAAAGGTTCTTTTGAGGACAAGAGATCCGGGTGGTGACATCCGTCCTTCTGGTACACCAGATGTTCAGTCCTTTGTGCAAACGTCAGGCACGAAAACACACCATCCCTGCCCATTTGTCACACCAAGGAGCAGCAGGACTTGAACCTAGGAAAAGGTTCCGGATACGAGCCTCATGGTTGGCGCTTCCGGAGAGATTGTGGGTCTTGTTAAGTTTAGTGTTCTTTTCAAACCTCTGTAGAAGTTTCACAATTACTCAGATGAAGACACAACCACAGAATGAAACCAGGCATTTTTCGGTATTGATTTCAACCAGTTTCTTATTTTTTTTCCCCACAAGAAATTGTGGGAAGAAGAAAAAAAACAACAACCACCGGCCAAGGCTGAAGAGCCATTTGTTTTTGCTTACCAACGCAAGAGAGGTGTGTATTTAACAACTCGGATCAAATTTCCCTCCGTTTCCCAACAGTCCTGAAATCTGGAATTTTCTGGAGGGCTCGTTTTCCTTGCATTGCTAATCTGTTAGCTTGACTGCCGCTGCTTTCAGGACCTATTTGGGGACGGTTACGCCCGCGCTAACAATTTAAATAACACACATTAAAAAACAAAACAAAACAAAACCAAACACTACCAGGCACACCAAAACTCTAAGCTAAGAAGAAAATACAACCTGTTTCTAGTTCACCTGAACGATTTACAGAGGTGGATGGAGTACATTTAGAAACAAGAAAAGAAGTAGTTACAGAAACCGGCATCAAACCACAAACCTGATCGTAATAAACACCGTATTTACACAAACCTCATCTCAAGCGGCCAAGAAACTGCTACTGGGTCAGGATGGAAGGATCAGGAATCTGGAGGAATCGTGAGGTTGGGTGGAGACATCCTTGAGGCCTCAACCTCATGACTTGTGACTTGTCCTGCTGTGGCAAAGGAACCGGCCGCAGCCCTGAAGCCCCGATTTGGGATGCCATTACAGCCAACCTGCTCATCCCTCTATGAAGCATTTGCTCTAGGTCCTAATTCAAATAACCAAAGGGACGAGTGCGTAGCAAAAAAGCAGGCAATCCATTTATGGAGCCTGGTTTACGGTAACCGAGAAGCAAATATCTCTGTAGCTAAAAAAATTATAAAATCTCACAAACAGGAGATGTTGGGGTGGGGGTGGGTGTCTACAAATCAAAGGAAATGCAGCACAAAATCAGGAACATGGACATCCCCCCCCAAAAAAAATCCAACAACACCCAAAACACCCCCCCCCCCCCGCAAACCTTCTTAAGTCTTTTAAAAACCACACAGGATTAAGTTAATATAAAAATAGACATCTTCCACAAATCTGTACAGAGAGGAAAAACACGGGGATGCTTGTCGGCGGAGGAGGAGGTGATGAGGGAAGATAAATAGGATGGGAAGCGGTAAAAGCCTCAGTCCTTTTTAAATATATATATATTTTTTCTGAAGCATGCATACTGCTCGGTTTGGGCATCGCTGAAAGGATTGCGATGTTGTTCCCCCAGGATGGCAAACGCTTCCCTCGTGGGAAGTGGGGTGATAGGGCTGGTAGAGTTCCTTTTTGGGATTTGGGCTTTTGATGTCCGAGTTTGGGGTTTTCCTGGTGATTTGTCTTTGGATCTGCTTTAGAAGATCCCGGAGTAGTTTCTCAGTCTTGCCAGCATTAAGATGCGTGGATTTCAAATTCTGGGAGTTGAAGTCCATACATTTTAAAGCTGGCAAGGTTGGGGGGGGGGGGTAAAAAAAGTGGAAAAAAGAAAACCCCACTGGAGAATCAGATCCAGAGCTGACAACCAAAGGACACTGAAGGAGGGATTATCAATTCTTGCTCTTCTACAAAAAAAGGTTGAAACTCAGCAAGTTTGGCTTTGCGAAAGAAGGGCTGACTCATAGCAATGACCAAGACAGTCTTCCGGGCAGAGAGTACCTGGTGCAGGTGTGATTTCCCAGGTAGCCAATTATGGGGGTAATCTTTCTCTCCAAAGAATCTATTTGGACCAATGTACTGGGAAACTCTCAATCCAGGAAAAATCTCTCTGGTGGGAAGTGAAGACCGTCCATTTTTGACCTCTAAGCCGTGGAGCTCTCCAACCTTGGCAAGTTGTGGACTTCCACTCCCAGAATTCCTCAAGGTCAGCCGAGGAATTCTGGGGGTTGAAGTCCACAAGCCTTAAAAGTGGCCATGTCTGGAGACGACCCCTGCCTCTAAGCGGATGCACGCTTTTCGGCTCCAGAGGGGGTTAAGCAAAGGGAATGAATCCAGCAACAAACCCAAGGGAGCCAGGGATTGGATGGAAGCAAGGGGAGGGGGCACGCCAGCTTCTAGGCTAGGCGGTGAGAGGAGGAGAAGGAGTGTGGACAGAGCTCAGCTGAGCAGGCAGATAGTATGAAGACAGCATCCAAATTGCAGTGTTAGGATGGCCTTTGTGTGGCCTCTGGAGCAGAGACACGGTAAATGGGGGGCTCTTAGGATGGAGATTCTGAGCCCCCCAAAGCATCGCTCCAGCGTCAAATACTGATAAATGTGGCCAGGATCTGGGGGGCAGGCAGAGAAGGCCCTGACATCGTCAGCTGTCGCTCCTTTGCAGAGGGGACAGCTTTGTCCTTTGCTGCCCCACCAAGGCCAGGGGGCATCCCTGGGCACAAAGTAGGGCATGTCTGAAATAAGCTTGCGTGATGCAGCCCGATGCTGCTTTCCATTGGGGGAGGGTGGGGGGAGGAAAAGCAGCTGAGAGATTGTGCCTGCTCACCAGTTTGGCCCATCAAATGAGGAGGAAGCCAGGAGCACGTTCTCTCTCTCTCCCCCCCCCCCATCTCCCCTCTGGGGCTGCCCACCGCAGCCTTCCAGCTCTGGTGGCCCTCCAGCTGGGGATGATGATACAGGGTGCACTTGAACAGAGGTTTTTTTTTTTTCCCTGGGTGGTACAAGTGGGCTTTTCCATTGTGGAGGGGGTGGGTGGGTGAGAGGAATGGGCGATCCCATCACCAGGGACGGGCCCCTTCCTTGAAAATCCCAGCGGGCCAAAGAGTAAGAGCATAAGAGGGCTCTGCTGGCACCATCCCTTATTGGTGGAGATTTTCCACCAAAGATTTAAACAAAATTCATGCTTTTCCATGAAACCTGACCAGCCCACCCTCTTGTCTTACTTTTTTTTTTTTTACTCTCCTTCGGGGGCATCGGGGGTCGAAAAAGCCAAGATGGGGAACCCACGTGGGCCACCCGAGCCCTGCCTGCCTTGCTAAGGTGCGCCAGGTGTAAAAAGAGGGGTGGGCTTCCCACGGCACGGTCCCGATCCACCTTAGCTTGGCTTTTGTGATCGCCCCCTCCTCTTGATGAACAAGGCCCAAAGAACTTTGGAGGCAAAGCTAGGAAGAGTTAGGGTTGGGGTTGATTTTTCCGCTCTTTACCTGGTTATATCCAAGGATTATGGGAAAGCTCTCCGGGGCTGGGGGAGGGGAGAAAGATGCAAATAGCCTCTGAACCCCCTTTTGCTGCACCCTGAAATAATTCTCCAGCTGCTTCGACACAAACTCAGGCCCAATTGCATCTGGCTAATTTTCCTCTAGGGCGGTCCAGCCATCCTTATATTCTCTGGGTCTCTCTCCAGAAGTCCTTGGTTGCCGGTAGAGTTAAAAAAATTCGATTTTGGGGGGAGAGGGAAGACGCGGCAACCTTCGGTGGGACTGGATCCCCCAAAACCTGCTTCCCTGCCCCGTGGCAAACTACCTTCCTGAAAAGCAAAAGAAGGGCCCGGCCTGTCGGGTTAAACGGCCCCCTGAGGAAACGGGCTCTCTTTTATTCTCGCCAAAGGTGGGGGTGGGGGGGAAGTGGGGCTGGACTACCGCCAAGGCCTGCTCTGCAGATTGCTGCTGCTGAGGGAGCGGGTGGTGAGGGGCGCCGTGGCCGGGTTGGCGCCGGGCAGGTTCTGGCTGCTCCTCACGGCGACGGCTTTGCAATCCCGGGCGGAAGATCCGCGGCTGAGGCGGCCTAGCAGAGGAGGAAGTGGAGAGGAAAAGGCGGTCAGGGCAATGGGAACCAGTTTAGCGGGAGAGCCGCGTTAGTGGGTGGGTGGGGAGGGTTGAAAACCAAATATTTATATCTCCCCCCCCCCGGTCATTAGTAGTCCTCCATTTACGACCGAAACGGAGCCCAGCATTTCTGTTGCTAAGCGAGACAGTGGCTCAGTGAGTTTTGCTCCATTTTTACGACCGTTTTTTGGGCCATAGCAAGACAAATGGGGGGAGAGGGGGAAGTCTTACTGGCAGGATCGCTGGGAAACTGTTCCTCCTGCAGGTAGTACTGTATCTTTTGCAGATCCTCTGCAGTAAACCTCCACTTGTTCTCGGCGGGCTGGGGAAGTTGGGGTTGGGGGGCGGCTTTCTTCCGGGCGCTCCCAGGCTGACTGGCCACCAAGCAGGAGGTGGGGAAGGAGCCGGTCACCAAGCCTTCGGGGATCTTCTGAGCAATGACTCGGAGACCTGGGAGAACGGGAGGATGACAACCATGGCAAGGAAGTCTCCAAAAAATATAGAGTTAGGACCGCAGGAAAAAAATATTAATAATAATTGCAACCAGTCTGCCTTCTTCCATGGAGCACCTCTTTATTACTAGCATGAGCTAGAAAGAGGGCTGTGAAAATATCTACGGACCCCCCGTCCTCACATCCTGGACATAAACTGTTGCAACATTTCCCCTCAAGATGACACTATAGAGGGCACTGGACGGCAAAACAACCAGACACAAAGACAGGTTTTGTCCCCGTGCCATCACTCTGCTAAACAACTACAGTGGTACCTCTAGATACGAAATTAATCCGTTCCAGGCTGGCCTTTGTATCCTGAATTTTTCTTAAGTTGAAGCAGCCCATTCAGCCAATACGTGGTTTTGGCTCCCCCCCTCAGGCCGACAAGGGTTGTGTTTTTGTATCTTGGAATTTTTTCATATCCTGAAGCAAAATAGTTTTCGAGAGACCCTTCGTATCTTGGATTTTTCGTAACAT
>JAEANM010019824.1:0-12263 GCA_017656035.1 Myanophis thanlyinensis | reverse complement strand
TCCCAACTACCCCTAGCCCTCCTTCCAAGACCTATAATTGCATTTGATTCCACCTTCCCAGCTGCCCCTAGCCCTCCTTTCCTACCTTAACTTACCTGCGGTTGCGTAAGCATTTCACTGCATATGGTACCCATGTATGATTGTGTATGTGACCAATAAAATTTGGATTTGATTTGATTATAGCCACATATGCTTATTCAAGTTTCTTTAATATCTATCAATTAATCCAGCAAAATTAAATTAATCCATTTAATTTGTTTCAACTTGGGGTTTATTGGTGATGATTTCACTTTGTCTGTTTGGTTATTATAGGGCCGTGATGGTGAACCTATTGCACAGGTGGCCACAGGTGGCACGTAGAGCCATCTTGCTGGGCACACAAGCTGTCGGCCAACTTGTCTCCAGATAAGCATGCGCATGCAACAGCGCATGTATGCATGCGCAATTGCAGAGACCCAGCTGGTCTTCGGGCTTCTGCTGTGCATGCGCGCGACTGCAGCAGGAAATCCAGCTGGTCTTTGGAGCTCTCCTGTGCATACAGACACGATTGTTTATGTGTGGGTGAATGCCTGCGCGCAGCACGTATGCATTGCATGTGGGAAAGCTGCATGCACGTGCAGATGGTGCAGTTGCACCTGCAGCACACGTGGAGGAGCTGCACGCAAGTGCGGATGGCATGCTCAAAGCATGTACTTTTCAGCACTCGGTAAGTAAAAGGTTCGCCCCCACTGTTAATAGGGCCTCTGTATACAGTTCCCAAAGGAAATTGGCCATGACTGTTTTCTGAAAGGACAGCTACTGAAGCTGAAATACTTTGGCCACACGATGAGGAGGGAGGACTCCTTGGGAAAGTCTCCGATGTTGGGAAAGAGGGAAGGCAAAAGGGACGGCAGGCAGAGGATGGGAGTGTTAGATTGTGTCATCAACACAATGAACATGAATTTGGGCAGACTCTGGGAGATAGGAAGGGGGAATGACAGGAACCAGACGTACCATCCAGAGACAACGCTTGAAAAGTAAAGGAATGTGAAACACCCATTCAGAGGTGCCAAAATGTGGAACTGTTTTACCAAAACATCTAATTTGAACCTTATTGGACACCGCCAGGATGACCAAAGAGGGGGGAGGGCCTGGGAGAAGGGGAAAATTACTGGGATTACATGGGAAATTATCAGATCTGGCTTTACTATGCTGCAACCACTTGGCTTTCATAAAAGTATACTTTCTCTATAAATGGAGTCGAGGGTCTTTCTTTCCTGAAGTTCCAAGCTGGGGCAGGCCTGACAGCATACACACACACACACACAAACAGATATCTGAACCTCTGATCCATTCAGCTCGAAAGAGCCGTAGGACTGAAGAAATTACCTAGTCTTGTTCTAACTGGAAAAGCCAGAGTCTGAATTTAAGAATTTTTTTACAGTCCCTGGATTGGCCCAATAGCGATAAATAATCTCTTCCTATGAATGATACCCAGCTCACATGCCTTACTAAACAGCAACCGCTTAAGACAGCTGCCCTCTCCTGTCTCCCATTAAACCCAAGCCAATGAATATCATCCCCGGCGCTTTTACCCATGAAGAACCAAATTGCTTTTAAATGCACACCGACATTCGTCTTCCATATCGGCATACTGTCTTCCTCCATCAGAATTCTCATTTAAACTGATCAAAGGCATCCCAGCTTGCACTGAAGACACCAGGAAAGCGATACAAGGCACACAAAGAGCTTGTCGAAAGGATGTTCTTGATTAACTCCTGTTCCGTTTTTCTCTTTTTAAGACAGATTCAAATCAGCCAGCCTGGGACACAAGCAATGGACCGGGTCTGTACGCACTCTCCATAGCCTCCGCTTGGCAGACAGAGATGATAGAGTGCCAGTGGTTGCTTTTCTCAAAAGGTATTTAGCGATAAGAGAATTGCATTTGGAGAGCAGCAAAAAGACCAGGAAGGAAGAGGGGGAGGAAATGATGGGAAGGATTTTGCTTGTAAAAGCAAAAGGAGCTCACCTTGACCAATACGCCATTTATAAGGAGGATTCTTGTTTGGGGCGTATGTGTGAATTCCCTGTCCCAAAGGTGCTTTTTCAAAAAGCAACTGGAATTTATTTCCTTTTTCCTTGAAGATCCTTTGGCTTCTCATCCAGGAAACTTGTTCTGAACTGAAGAAGCTTCTTGGATGAGAAACGAAACATTTTCAAGGGAAAAAAAACCCAGAAAGTCCAGTTGCCTTCTGAAAAAGCACCTTTGGGACAACTGTGACCTGGATGACGGAGAATTTCCATAGAGGAATTGCCTGGTTGAATAATTAGTGAAATTATGCCTAAGTTTGGAGTGGGAATTTCCAGTGGTGGAATTCAATTTTTTTTTGTTACCAGTTCTGTGGGTGTGGCTTGGTGGGCATGGCTGGGGGGTGTCATGTGACTGGGTGGGCAGTTTCTGTAAGCAGGGCAATAAAGATTAGGCTAGAAACAACACCAGGATGTTTTTTTCTTGCCTTCTTTACAGGATTAACCCTGTAAAATGGGAAAAAAACAAAAGGAGATTTCTTCTAACAACCGTTTCTCCAAACTGCTTAGTAAATTTACTACCGGTTATAGCAAACCTGCTAGAACCTGCTGAATTCACCTCTAGGGATTTCTTCCAAGAATTAAGACAGGGTCCCCCTTCCATGCAGATGCTTTCAGAATACTAAAAGGCCGAGAACACAGGTAGTAGTAGTTCGTGACTTGCCACCATTCTTTTAGCAACCGTCCTAAGTTACAACGGCACTAAAAAAGTAACTTTGAGATCGTTTTTCCCACAACTGTTGCAGCATCCCCACGGTCACATGATCAAAACTCAAAACTCTTGGCAACTAGGGTGTGTTTATTATGACGACTGCGGTGTCCCGGAGGCACTTCTGCAATCTTTTCACAAGCAAAGTCAATGGAGAAGCCAGATTCGCTTTACAATCGTGTTACTACACCGTGGCAAGAAAGGTTGCAAAATGGAGCAAAACGTTATTTAACAATTGCCTCGCTGAGCAGCAGAAATCTAGGACTCAATTTTCGTAGTAAGTCCAGGTCTGCCTGTAATGCAAATCTTTTCAAACCCTGAATCGGTTCGGTTAAAAAGCAACTGTTGGCTGAATGCAGAGTCCCCAAGAACATCATTTTTCCGAATTTAAAAGCAGGAGACAAAAAATCATCCAGATGCCTGACCCCTTGATGGTAGAATTTGGAAGATCTGTAACCATCTGTCCCTTCTCAAAGTGTTTCTGCATGTCCGTTCTTCTACTGAAGGCAATTCCTTTGGCATGAGTAAATGGCTAGACTCACCAATCTAAAATATTGTTTCCCTGATTCTAACTTTCCGCATCGCATAAAGCCAGCCAATGAAAATATTTGGACAGGCGAATCCAATCATCGCATCAGAGATACAGGAAAAACAGCAAGAGGAATGGAGGAGGGCAAAGGATGCTATGATGACGCGGGGCGTGGCACAAAAGCAACACAGCCAGACAACCAGTCCAACTTCCCTTTATTGCTCCAACTGTGTCCCAAAGTCATTACCAGTCCTTGAGCAAAGCTCTCCTACGCACCTTCAGAAGCCTCCAGCTGAAAAGAGTACAGTGACCACAGCAACCAGGGCCAACAGTCCAACAAGCCAGGTTAGCCCCACAGTAGTCAGGGCCAGAGTTTCAGTGAAGCATGCAACCCCCACAAAACAGATCACAGCAAACTGCAAGGCTTTGGAAATTTCACACGAGGCTCCACTGACTCAACGTTTGTTCCCAACAAACGCCCCTCCCATAGGCACCTCTTTATCTCTCAGTCTCCAGGTGTGCCTTGTGAAAGGGGGCAGGGCACTCTCCTTCCTCATAGCCGACTCGATCTGCGTTGGTCACACCTTCTCTCCTCCCTACATCTTCTTGGATCAAGAGGGGGGTAATCCTTGCTCGTCTCCTGAGCTTTCCCTGACTGCAGGCCCTACTCCTTCAGGCAAGCCTTGCCTGTACTGACTCTGCCCTTCCCAGTTTCCCTCAAGGCCAATGGAGCCATCTTCTCAATCTCTGCCAGCTCATCCTCTCAAGGGAGCATGACAGATGCAAACACACACAAGAGCATCTCCAGGAATGGATATTTGGAACTCTAGGAACCTTTATTAATCACTTATTGATTGTGTGTGCATGTGTGTGTGTGTGTTGCACAGAGACTGGAAATTACTGTAAAGAAGATTCTGAGAATAATTCTACTTTCTTGTAAAACTTGCGGGTGGAGAGGAAGGCAGTCCTGCAGATTCCTGCAATTCTGCTTCTCTTTTTATGTTCCACAGGGAATCCTCAACGTACGAGCACAACCGAGCCCACAATTGCAATTGCAAAGTGAGAGAGTTGTTAAGTAAATTTGCCTACATTTTTATGAGCTTTCTTGCCACAGTTGTTAAAGGAAATCATCGGCAAGGTACAAAATCAAGATGAAAATAAAAAATGGAGTCGTCAATCGAGGACACTGGCGCAAACATAAAGTGTCATAAAGTGGACAAAATTAATTAATCAATCAATGTAGTTACCACTCTGAAGCCACTCATTAGGCAAAAATAATGACTTCTATCCTTAGCCAAGACTGAAGAAACACACAATTAGTTTGCATATTGTACTAAACCATGGTTTGCATAATTATGGTAGAATAAATTCTAACTACTGCTTAGAATCACGCACCATGCCAAGTCATAAATCATGATTATCAAGCCACAGCAGCTGGGTCCTTGTATCACAATAAGAAAAAAAACAACCAAACAAACAACTTATGTGTTGGCACGACGAGGAATTTCAGTTGCAGACCGCACACCTGTAAAACCTGCTATTTTCAAATATTAGAGGAAATGAATATTTTGAAGAGTCACTTCCTGATCACAGCAGTTTTGAAAAAGAAAGAACGAACAATACCTAGAGGAAGAATAAAAGAAACAAGACACCAATGAGTTTAGGCCTAGGTGGCATTGATCCATATGTTCAAGGAAGTGTTTTATTTAATTTACTTATTATATAATTTATTTCATGTCCCATTATATAACCTCTGATTTACACTCTTGATTGCTTTTTTAAAGGGTCTGTCCAGTCTTCCTGAGATAGGAGTAGCAGACACGCAATAACCAGAAAAGCAAATTGCTTGGACATCACAAATATTAAGGGGAGCAGGAGAATTGTAAGGTCGACCTGCTGAATATTATAAAAATATGACAGGTCTGTCATAAATCCATTTTCAAGCTCCCAAGCATGTTGGTAAACCAGAGAACAACACGGAGGTTCAACAGGGAGGATTTGAAATACAGGCTGAGTAAACTACACAATGAGGAAGCTACAGAGTTTCAAGATTAAAGAAACTGGCATCAGGCTAAATCATGGCTAAGGAAGCAGAACGAAATAACTCATCTAGAACTTACTGGAAAAGATCTGCCAGCATGATGAAGTTCTAACAGCTAAGTAATAACCATCTGAAACTACTGGGTCCATTTTCAATTTATCATCCAAATTAAGTATGTATGTATCTGGCCAGGTACCAGAAAAAATACCTTGGGTTAGGGTTGGAGATAGCTCTGCAATGCAATTGCATTGGTAATTCTGTAAAAGCAACCATTGGTGTCTTCATCCAAACACATCTGCAGAGATCCAAGCCCAATGTGAAACCTTCTCAACCTTGGGCATGGGTTCAAATTCAGATCTTTTTCTTGACTTCCTTCCAATCACAATTGCCTAAGAATGACAGCCTAGTTTTGGGGACAGGATATTTGCAAAAACAGTACAGGTAAATCGTTGACTTATGATCACAATTGAGCCCCAAATGTCCATTGCTAAGCAAAGCTGTTGTTAAGTGAGTCTTGCCCCATTTTACGACCTTTCTGCCATGGTTAAGTGAATCACTGCAGTTGCTAAGTGAATGATGAGGTTGTCATGAAAGGGAGAAAATTAGGAATTTTCTAGAAAATTCCTAGAAATGGTCTCGGATTAGTTGAGACCACTGAAGACCCTCCCAGGAGGTTGGAATTATGTAAGGTATATAATTGTTTGCTTTGTGAAATTTCCTTTGTGTGATTCTCAGCTTTGATCCTTCTTTTTCTGTTCATGTTTTGTGCTGGGGGTCTCACCCATTTTGCAAAATGCTTTTCCTTTGCTTCATCACTACTTTATTGCAATAAAGCCTTTTTTGTTTTCAACGATCCAAGTTGTTTTATTTGATTGGCTGGAGCCATTCCAGACACTAGTATTGTCTCAAATACATTCTAGTTGCCAAACACCCAAATTTTGATCACATGACCATAGAGATGCTGCAATGGTTTTGAGTGTGAATACCAATCATAGATCACTTTTTCAGGGCTGTTGTAACTTCGAATGGTCACTGAACGAACGGTTGTAAGTCAAGGACTACCCATATTCTATACTTAACTAAGATCCTGATCCCAGATTCTGAGAGAGAAGCCAGACCTGTCAAACAAGTCCGAAGTTTAATACTTTCCTTTGAGAACTAGATGAGATTCTTGGGCCTGTGTTTAGCTTAGCAGAAAAGGCACCTTCCACCAAGGTGTATAAAATTATGCACGGTGCAGAAAGTGCAAGCAGCAGTCTTTCTCCATCGCCTAGTGAAATTAGACCCCCTTCAGTGAAGCTGACTAGAAGATTTAAAACTAATTGTAGAAAATATTCATACCTGCACCCCATTAATCATCCTGTCAAAAGATGGGATGCTGGCCATTCGTTTTAGACGGTTTCAAAAGGCAACAGACAAATTCTTAAGAATTCTGTCAACGGCTACTAGATTTCATCACTGGTGCTGCCTTCAAGCACAAGGGCCAGCTTCCTGTATGTTCTAGATCAGCAGCCCCCAACCTTTGGGGCACCAGGGACCAGTTGCTTGGAAGAAGGTTTGTCCACGGACCGAGGGGGGGCATGGTTTTGCATGCTACCTGCATCCTGCAGATGGGGCTTCGCTTGTTTGCACGGACTGCTTTCTGGCATGCCGCAGACCACTGTTGGTCCATGGACTGGGGGTTGGGGACCTCTGTTCTAGATACATGGAGCAACATGAGGAAGGCTATCTTTATCACCCAATTGTGAACTTCCTAGATCAGGGATCTAGGCCTAGGGACAGGGGCAGCCCACGAGGTACTTAGATCTGGCATGGGGCTGCCCTGGAAACAGTGAAGGACTGGCCCACAATGCTTCTGCCAGTGAAAACAGATTCCCGAGCTCAGTTTTCAGTTGCCACAGCCTCCTGCAACCCTCTGCCAGCAAAAACGGAGCTCGGGAAGCTGTGGCAGCTGAAAACTGAGCTTGGGAGCCTGTTTTTGCTGGCAGAGCACTTGGGCCACCACAGGCGCCCCCGACACAAGTGATGTTGAGCCACACTTGAGCCAAAATTTTCTGTTGCTCAGCAAGACAACTGTTAAGTGAATCTTGCCCAGTTCTGCAACTTTTCTTGCCACCGTTAAGTGAATCACTGCAGTTGTTAAATTAGTAATATGGTTGTTAAGTGAATCTGGTTCCCCGTTGACTTTGCTTGTCGGAAGAACACAAAAAGAGAATACATGACTTCTGGACAATGCAACCGTCATAGATACATGCCACAGTTGCCATGTGTCTGAATTTTTATTACAAGAGCGTGAGGTTGCTGCAATGGTCGCTAAGTGTGAAAAAAATGGTCATAACTCGCTTTTTTCAGTGCCACTGTAAGTTCAAACGGTCATCAAACAAATGATTGCAAGTTAAGGACTGTCTGTATTCATGTGATGGAAATCACATCTGGAACTAGAATATTCCTAACGTATTATCAGCACACAAGTAAAGCAGCTAAGAATCTAAAAACAGTCATCCACTAGGTTCAAAAGATCCTTGCAGGTTTCGTAATAAATAAACAGGATTCCAAATGTCCATCATCTTCAAATATCCAGTTTCGAAATCATCTGTCCATACACGTTCAGGCAAAGCTGTATCAAGCCACATATTATTTCCATTTTTAAAAGCACACAAATACCCCCTTTGTTTTCCAGAAAAGTTACAGAAGAATTTCCAGCAACAGGCAAAAGATCACAGCCAGACATTAACTGATAAAACTGCCAAGAATTATTATTTATGCAACAAATTCAACAAAACACCCACAGACATATTTGATTGATAGGCCAAGCTACAGTCCAACTAGCACAGTTGATATGGTGGCCAACTGATAGATAAAAGTACAGAATTGAACATTGTGAAAGGGGAAAAAAAAACCTACAGCATGCAAAATCGCTGGTCTGGATCTTAATAGGTGGAATAGATTCCACAGTGGTCCGATAATATCAGTTTATGCATGAGGAGAAGCTAAGGAAATAAATGATGTATCACAACATGGATGCTCAAGATATTAAAGAAAAGGTAAAGGTTCCCCTCGCACATACATGTTAGTTGTTCCCGACTCTAGGTGGCGGTGCTCATCTCCATTTCTTAGCTGAAGAACCAGCGTTGTCTGATGAGGATGCCATGGTCATGTGGCCAGCATGACTAAATGCCAAAGGAGCAGAGCGCTGTTACCTTCCCACCAAGGTGGTCCCTATTTTTCTACTTGCATTATTACATGCTTCCAAGCTGCTAGGTTGACAGAAGCTGGGATAAGTAATGGGAGCTCACTCCATTACGTGGCACTAGGGATTCGAACTGCCGACCTTTCTGATCGACAAGCTCAGAGTCTTAGCCACTAAGCCACTGCATCCCCATTAAAGAAAATAGAAACCCTTAAAAGAATTATAAAGATACAGGTAGTCCACAATTGAGCCCAAAATTTCTGTTGCTAAGTAAAATGTTTGTTAAGTTAACAGCCATGGTGGCGCAGTGTTTAGAATACAGTATTACAGACTAATTCTGCCAACTGCCAAAAGTTCGATCCTGACCAGCTCAAGGTTAACTCAGCATCCCATCTTTCCAAGGTCATTAAATGAGATTTTTGTTGAACGCAATATGCTGACTCTGTAAACCACTTAAGAGAGGGTTGTGAAGCAGTATATAAGTCTAAGTGTTAGTGCTATTGCTAAGTGAGTGTTTTATGACCTTTGTTACAATTGTTAAGTGAATCATTGCAGTTATTAAGTTAGTAACACAGTTGTTACTTGAATCTGGCTTCCCCACTCACTTGGCTTATCAGGTCGCAAAAGGGGATCACAAGACCGTCAGTTGCCAAGCATTTGATTTTTGATCATGTGTAAAAGATAATAAAATAAATCCAGTGACATTCAAAATGCCACAAAACTCTTGTAAAAGAATAAGACGACTTGCATGGATTTATTGTGATAATTTCCATACACATAACCTGGGAAGTGAGCAGAAAGTAGTAACAAACAACAGGGAAGTTAAGACTGCAGCTCGTTAGCTCAAGCAAGGCACTGAGGGAATTTAAAAACACCCAAAATCTAGCCAATTTATTAGCTTCCTCCCTTTTTTCTTATTCAGCATGTAGGACAATAGTCTGTTGTTGTTTCTGGGGTTTTGGTTTTGTTTTGCCAAAGAGAATCCATACAAGATGTTAAGACACAGGATAGGAAGGCTCTGTTTGCAGTTGGCTTCAGGAAACACACAAGATAGGTGTTATGCTTGCATTTCTGCCCAAGGAAGATTTTAACTACACCTGCACGGAGTAGAAACTCACTGCACTGCTGGAGGAGAAAGAAGATAGTCTGGAGGCACGCTGGCCACATTGAGACTCATTAGAGAAGACAAGGTGTTTCTGGAGAAACGAGACAAGATACCTCCAAAAAGAACAACAGAAAGGAAAACACTACGGCAAAGAAAGCAGGAGCTCTTGTAATAGTATGAGGAAATGACCTTGGGAGACAGGGCAAAGTAGAGACACAGCCAAGGGAATGATCACATAAATGACAATTGGTTGGGCACCAGAAATGGTGGGTAGGGGAAGAGAAGATACTCTCCCTAGATTTGAGCTGTAAAAGGGACAGGATAGTGAAGTACTTTCAGAGTTATAAGATTCTATTGTGTAGCTTTACAATAAAGTAGTACAAGTAATCCTCAACTTACAACTACAACTGAGTCCAAACTTTCTATTGCTAAGAGAGACAGTTGATTCCTGAAGGTAAGATATACTTACCTTCAGGAAGTTATACTCTTATTACCAGATGTGTCAAAAAAAGAGCTGAAAAAGCCCCAAAACGGGCTCAAAAAAGCGTCAAAAATCGCCCCCCCAGCCTCAAAAAATAGGCCAAAAAAGCCCCGAAAGTAGGCTGAAAAATACCACAAAAACAGGCCAAAAAAAGGGGTTTATTTTTGTTGTTTTCCTCTTCTAAATCTAGATAAGTCTTATACTCAGATGTGTCTTATAAACTGAAAAATACGTAAGTAACTGCCAAAATGCAACACAAAGAAAAATTTCCTCATGATTTAAACAAATCTTTATCTATCAGATAAAAATGCAAAGTTATGGTCAGCACTGTAAGCAGTCACAACCTTAGGACGTTAGGAGAGCATCAATGACGCACAATGCTTTTGAATCCAAAAGTACACTGGGTAACATTGGAAGTTAACTTTTCTGTAACATGCTAAATCTTAAAATACTCTCTCTAATACACCCTAAACAGAAGTCAAGTTACTAAAAATTAAAACTGCACAAGGATTCTATAAACACCATTTACGTATATCCTCTGAACAGTTTCCATGAAGCAGTAATCAGAAATAGAAATAGATGCTCTCTCCTTAAAATAACTGGGAAAAACACGTACAATATGTCAAATGCCAGAAAAAGAAGCAAAATGCTGCTCCAGGATTTGCATACTTGTTCTCAGAAATGATTAAAAACTGCTGCATTTGAATAGGAGCTGTTTGCGCTCCCAATTAATTTTGGTGTAGTTGTTATTTTCTTCCACTGTCAGTTGTTTTAATTTCAACTCATGAGCAAATGGGCAAATGCCATTTATTCAATCACTTTATTGCATCTCTTCTTTGATCTTCCATTGCTATCACCTGCCTAACCTGCTAAACTTTACTGTAAATTTGGGGATGCAAATGTGATATATTTGAACAAACACTGCTGCCGTTCCATTTATTTACTTAGCGTGATCTGTCAACAAATCCAGAAGAAACAATGCCCCATGGGAAGGTCTGAGATATACACTTGAAAGCAGCGTCAGTTTTTTCATTAGATAACGAACAATTTTTTCTTGATTTTCTTCCGTTGAGAAGTTCCTTTGAAGGGGAACTTGAAAAGCACATTCACCAGCAATTCAGATAGATGAAAATGTTTTATTTAACACGGGAGCTACCTCAAATAAAAGAAGACATTTGCCCTATAAACTATAATATCACTTTTCCCAAAAAATGTATGAAATTATGGAGTTGCAAAATATAGGATTTCTGATGTAAATGCAATGCAGATGGTACCAAAGTGGATAGATACCAAACTATTTAGGAAAAATAGTACTTTTTGTGTGGCAATGAAAGGTTACCTCAAGAAATGGGTGTTTGCTAAGAAAATCATAGTTTACTATCGACAAATTGGCTACAGCCTGGTCTGCTGTCCCTTTTAAGACCTCTCCCTAGCCAGCCTAGTATCAAGTGGCTATAAAAGCTGAATAGAGAGGCAGTTTGGGTGTGGTAGTGGTGTGAGAAGGAAGGTGGTTGTGTTTGTTTATGGAAATAAAAGCATGAAGCAGCCTAAAGCTAACAGAAAGATACTGTTCTCCAGTAATGAGACTCACAAGGAGTAACAGTAGAAGAACAGTTTTAGGAGCTATCAGCCGTTTTCAGAGCTTTTTTTGAAAAATAAAACATGCCCCAAAAGCTCTGAAAATAGGCTAAAAAAAGCATTTAAAACGGGCTGAAAAAAGCCTTGAAAATGGGCCCCCAAAAGCCCCAAAACAGGCCAAAACAGGCCTCAAAAACCGGTCACAAAACCAGGCCGAAAAAAGCAAAAAAAAACAGGCCAAAAAAACCCTAAAAATGGACTGAAAAAGCCCTGAAAACGGGTCAAAAATAGCCCTGAAAATGGGCCCAAAAAAGGCCCCAAAAACGGGGAGCGTGGAGGCCAAAAACCATTTTTGTTGATTCCCTCTTCTAAATCTAGGTGCGCCTTATACTGAGGTGCGTTTTATATGCCCAAAAATATGCCAATCAACAAATAGCACGGATCTGCCATCCTTATTTCAGCAATAATTTCTGAACAGAGGCTAGTTAAATTTTGCCAACATCGTTGGTTTTCAGGAGTTGAATTCTATAGATAATCCTTGACTTGCAACCATCTACGGGACC
>JAEANM010019823.1:0-12264 GCA_017656035.1 Myanophis thanlyinensis | reverse complement strand
TCCTGAGTATTCTTCTTGTTACGTTGCCTGGGATTGTGGTACATTGCCTGTAAGTCTTTCGGCCCTCTTGGCTGCCTAAAATAAGACTACTATTTGCCTGTGTGTGGATACATAGGACAGGATCTATTTTAGATAAAATGATTGTGTATTAATTATCTAATATAGGATTCCCATAAGGGACCTTAACATAGGATGCAAACTAAATTACTTGCACTAAGAGAGTCTAATCTCAAAGTGTAGGAATAAATGTCATTGAACATAAGGGCATTTAAGAGTATACAGTATGCCACATGAATTCAGTGAAGCTTATGTCTGAGAAAAAATGATTTTACTATTAATTTTTATATAAAAGCAATGGGGAGTAACTTCAGTATAATTCATTTGTCTCACTAATATTGATGGTACTTGCATTCAGTAACTATAAAATGGTGTTTAATTCTTCTTATTAAAATATAGATTATCAACCCTTTTTGCTTATGAAATGTGAATGAAGCAATATGTATAGTGGCAATGCTATTATTTATTTATTTATCTTCAACCAACATATATTACACAATCTGAGCAACTTATCCTAGATATATTGTTTTATTAGAACCATATTGGATGAATAATAATATATTTAACTTAAGTTCTTAACTATCACCATACCTTTTTAACACTCATACAAAACTAGGAAATAATATTTGAGTGACTACAGATGCAAAAATGTTTATGAAATATTTACTTATTTATTTGCAAATATTTTATGTTGCTTCAGTCCAATCTGTTTACAATATGCAGTGTAATAATTAATAACTAATGAATAATTATCAGTATTATAAAATAATAAAAACAAAGTAAATCATAATTCAGTCATACAAAACATGAAACCTTGTAATATGAAAATGACCAGATCATCTCTGCTCATATTCTTGTATATTCTCCTATTCTTGTCTCAATTGCCAAATGCACCTGCATAGAAATCCTGGATTACAGGTCATAGGTTTATAATCTGACAAAGTGAAATTTGCTGAGGAATGGAATGCTATCCATATTCATGATTAGGAATATTTGTGAAAGTTAGTGAGGTTAAAATCAGAGCCTGTTTGGAAAAGTCTTTTGGTGCTGGTAAAGTAATCTTGGAAGAAGTGCACTTTAGCATCCCCACTTAAGTGATATAGAGTGGATTTGAAGGCGCTCAGCAATGAAACAGCATATTTTGTTTTGCAATGAAAATGATTTGCAACTATTAATAGTTCAGTTATTATAAACAGATCCAAACTTTACAAAGACAACCCCAAATTTCCTTATATTTTCTCATTGGTCTTAGTTTCAGACAGTTGTACAGTAATTGCTGTGACACAACTGTCAACTTGCCTAATTTACTGCAGTCCTTTTGAAGGAAGAAAGTCTTAATCGCCATCAAAATTCTATTAGCTTTTTAACTCACAGAAATAGACGATACACTGCCCTTCCAGCATGTCAAATACAATGTAAAATTACGTATTTCCGCAAGCTGAATTTTAATAGCAATGGATAGTACCAGCATCTACTAGTGTAGACTAGACTAGGAAACTGAAAAAGGTCCCAGCTGAACATTGGAAAATGGAAATGAAATTGCTATTCATGCCCTCCCTATAATCCATAATGATGATGATATCATAATAATTATGATATCCATAATGCTTAAACCGTGGCCAAGGAGTCATTGCCCAGCTTTGGTTGATATATCAGTTCTGGCTCTTATAGGAACAGGCAGCTCTGACAACAATCTCTCAACAAATTCTTGTTTCAATTTTGAATTAGTGAAATATACTCTATTTGAGACTGCCTTCAAAACAACCTAGAAACTTCTGATGCTAAATGCTTTAACCCACATGTGATGGGTAAAAGTCATTGCAACAGTATTACACCTATACTGCTACTTCAATAGATGAAATACAATCAGAAATAATGCTTTTTCAACATAAAACTCTATATGATGTGCATATACATTGTTGAAAGGATTATAATCTTTAAATATTCTCTTCTGTACTGTACAATTAGTCCAGGAAACAATGTTTGGGTTACTCTTTCTCTGGGATGTCATTTGGGAGCAAACTTTTTCTAATACAGTCCCGTCATTCTGAGTAGAACATTTTTACAATGAGAGAAATGCTGTTATTTTTTTCAGGCAGGAGGGAGGAGCATGATAAATTGGTCCTGTTGCACTCTTGTAATGATCTTTGTCCTTTTAATTAATTTAATTAATGATATTTCTATGCATTTTAATAGATGTATGAATAGTATTTATCTTTTATTCCCCTCTCAATTGTACAAGTATTAAACAGTAGATGAAATGCAAATTAAAATTGCAGTCATCAGAAACCTGAGATAACAATTGTGGAGAAGGATTTTTTTCCCCTGTTTTTAATACTTTGGGGTGGCATAATCACTATTGGTTTGTCTATGTGGTATCTTTCAAAAATATGCAGCTTGATTAGAAATGTGATTCAAGTCCTATTGCAATCAATAGAAAATACAACCTTAACCTTAATTGATTTTGGATGAGATTTTGAAGAAGCAAAATTTAGAAAAATAAGCATATTTCATAACGATCATATTAACTGGTGAAGACAAAGCCATCTATCTTCCCTAATAGTATTTTACTAAAGATGGATTTGATCTATTATTGCATGTAAAAGCTGACTCTGATATTTAAAGGTCCAGAAACAGTTAAATTGTCTGGTTTTTCAGCCTATATTGTATTCATATAGGTTTGAATATAATATAGATTTAAAAATCAGTTAAGCATTTTAGCAATATCTTCCATATAGTTATATTACAATATTTGCTAATTGTAGGAAATCCAAATCCAAAACCTTGGCAGCATATTTTTGTGGGGCACAATATATTATAGAGGGAAGGGAAATTCCATGTAATTCTCCAAATCAGATTTAAATCCTAGCTGTGCCCAAATATGCAAGATTACTGGGCTACGGTTTGTATTATTATATTTAGATTAAATTTTAACATTTTGCCCTTATATATTAATACATATAGACAACTAAAAGTACATTTCCAGCATTAGTATTTCTAGCATTACGAGCTATCAGATAGTATTTTTGACTTGGGTTTGTCTATTGTGCATGCATGTGCATCAGTGGTGGGTTCAAATAATTTAACAACTGGTTCTCTGCTCTAATGACCAGCAGGGTGCGCATGGCTGGGTGGGCATGTGACCAGATGGGCGAGCCAATTCGATGTCAATCACATTCACCTGGCCTCCCGAGCTCTTCTGGTCTTTGTCTATTAATTTGTCTACTACTACAGTATCTGGTTGATTAATGCCTGCCTGTCCATCTGGATCCAGAACTCTCACAGATTCTTAACTATATTATTCTCCATGACCTTCTGTGGAAACTCCTTGCTGGTTGGGGAATTCTGAGAGGCCACACATCTTTTACCTGAGAACAGTGGTGAAATTCAATTTTTTTACTACCAATTCTGTAGGTATGGCTTGTTGGGTGTGGCTGGGGGAGTCATGTGACTGGCTGGGCCATTTCTGTAAGCTGGGCAATAAAGATTTAGCTAGAAACAACACCAGAATGTTTTTTTCCTGCCTTTCTTACAGGATTAACCATGTAAAGTGGAAAAAAACAAAAGAAGATTTCTTCCAACAACCGGTTCTCTGAACTGCTTAGAAAATTTACTATCAGTTCTAGCTAGAACCTGCTGAATTTCACATCTGTCTAAGAAACACTGATCTATCCCTTGGATTATATCTAGTGTAGTAAATTCCTGGTTCTGTGGATCTGGTGCTTAGTTCCTGTTCTTGTGCTGTTATGATCACACAGACACACAAACACACACACGCACACACCAGAGCAATGACATAATCAACCTACAAAATATGCCTTGAGAATATCAATTCATCCTAAATAAATATGGCCTTTATTTGCTTTTTTGGTTGGAAGGAATATTTTGAAACACATCTGAGATGCTTTCCATCTCCAGACTCTATGGCAGCAGATAGCAAATCCCTGCACCCAATTTTAGCAGAACACTTTTTTTCAAGTCCATTGCAGAAAGGTAGATGTTGAATTGATCTGGCTATCCAACTTGCAAACTACTGTGGTGAGAAGAACTATTCTGGTCTCTCTCCACCCTCAAAGCCCTTGCCTTTGCCCTCAGTCTCCAAGACAAACTTTAGTTGCAAAGGTCGGTCAGAGCACTTCAGGCCAGAGAGAGAGAACAGTGAAGTGTCTGCCTCTTGCTGCCCTTTCCTTCCAGGCCTCTTCTCACCATTCTCCCCTCCTTCCCACCCACAAAAGTGACTACCCACTGCCAGACTGTTGTAACAATCAATTCCGATGCTGTCCAGAAGCAGCCTCTGCTCATCCAAGAGTCTGACCAGGCCAGTAGCCCCAACAGAGTGGTTGAAGCAGCATCCTTGGAATTTTCCTGGGCCAGCAATAGCCCCTTCAGCTCCAATAGCATCCTGTGATACTTACCAATGGCTTCCCGGCATTTCTTCTCCTTGTAGCACTGAACTCTTTGGCTTTTGAAATCCAGTGCTCTCGGATCAGCTGTTCAGGCTTGGCAGCCAGAGAAGTGACTGTGAGACCAGGCGAGCGGGTGACTCTCGTCTGGACTTGCTGCTGTTTCTTCAGCTGCTGAGCCTGAACAGATGGTCCAAAGAGCACTGGATTTCAAAAGCCAAGGAGCTCAGTGCTACAAGAAATACTGGGAAGCCATCAGCAAGAGGCCTGGGAGGGCAGGGGATGAGCCACATTCGCGAAACTGCACAAAATGTTAGCTACAGGTTCGGTATGAACCGGTGTGAACCAGCTGAATCCCACCACTGATATGCATGCAACAGTGTGATTTCCTCCTCAACCTTCTTGGCTGCCCAGACAATCTAATCTAATGGATCTGATATTTTCCCTTGAGATTTCAGAGCGTGAAATTAAGGACATAGCAGGCTTATGGAAAAATAAATGTACCATATATGAGAAATATATCCAGACCTAGCCTTCATGAGAATTTTGCTGACAAAATTCTTTGGGAAGGGAAATTCTCCTTTCTTTGGGAAGAAATAAAAGGTAATTCTTTTCTGTTGCACTGAAAAATTGCTGAAGACATTTTCAGTGCAACATTATTTACAATAATAATGTGCACCTCATTTTCTACTGCTTTTTAAATGTCAGAATTAAAATTAACTCCATAGAATCTCATAATCAAATCAAATCTTACAGATAATATACAAATCATTTATACCAATTCTTCACACTTTATATTCAATTATTGATGAGTTGATTTAATAAACAATATTAATGTTTTATAATGCATGTGTTTTTTGAATCCCTTTAATACAGTAAACAACTTTAATCAGACAAAGATTTGGGCTTGTTTTAAGTCATATGTCAATAAATTAAAAGGTCAGAGTCTGGAAAATTCTTGGCAATATATCTGTCAGGGTTCCATACAACATCTACAATTTAATCAAAACTCCAAAGAAACAAAAGTCCTTCAAATGAGATTTTATTGAAGACATTGTACTGGTATGTCTGGAGAAAATCCGAATTTGAAAATCCCACGTTTTCTCCACCCACCTAAAGTGAAAGTTCCTTCCCCCCAATTCATCACATGCCAATCCATTCTGGGTGGCATCCATAGTTCATCTTCCCAGACCGCCCCAGCAGGTGCGAGGAAAAATGTCCTTGCTTCTGGTGAGAAAGAATGTAAAAAGATAAAAGTCTTTAAGTTACCTACTCTCTAACTTCAGCTCCCCAACATTCCATCTTATAATTGTGGCATGACTAAAAGAGCTACTGTAATACTTGTAGAATAAACGGATAACATAAATCCACACATATATTTGTTTTAGTCATGACAATATCAGTGAATAATAACCCATAATCTAATTCATAAAATTATAAAAGGATTTCCTGAGAATGTAACTCAATTATTCTAACCTTTCATTTCTCTTTTGGATAATTCTTGGAAGAGTGGACAGCAAAAACTAAATTCACCACTATTATTGCCAAGTAATAATTTGTATATAGAAATTAGTCAACACACATCAATTCCCACAAACAGCTATTTTGCATTTATGTAATGTAATTACAAACATGTAATTACAAATGCAGTGCTTTCTTGAATTTTCTGCCAGTAATGTTGAAACAAAGAGACAGTGATATGAATGAAGATTTGAATGAAAAGTCTAAAACAAGTAGAAGGATTGAAGTCAATGTAAACATGTTGCAATTGTTGCCATTCATGTGTTCATTCCTGTAAAGCCAACATTTTACTATTTGAATTGAACAATGAAATATTCTACAAGTTCTTTGCACATGATTCCATGTGAATCATGAAACACAGGGAATTTTCATGTCTTAACTTTAATATTGCCATTTCTGATATCCAGTTTTTGTCCATTCCTTAAGAATACTATCTAATCTAATCTTCTCTTACTAATAGAAAACAAAGGATTATATCAGAGGTGAAATTCAGCAGGTTGTAACAGGTTCACTAGAACCGATAGTAATTTTCTAATCAGTTCAGAGAACCAGTTGTTAGAAGAAATCTCCTTTTGTTTTTTTCTACTTTACAGGGTTAATCCTTTAAGGAAGGCAGAAAAAGAAACATTCTGGTGTTGTTTCTAGCCTAATCTTTATTGCCCTGCTTACAGAAACTGCCCCCCCAGCCACGCCCACCAAGCCACACCCACAGAACCGGTAGTAAAAAAAATTGAATTCCATCACTGGATTAGACATATATGTTATAAAAATTCCCAATACCTGTCTTCTTCTTAAAAATTTTAGGACATCACATCTTCAAGGATGAGCTATGAGCTTAGATATTATACTCAAAAGTTGGTTCAAACTGAGATATGCTAGTTAATCCTCATCTGGATTATGAGGGTTTGTTTACCACAACAGGTCAAAAATAGCACAGATTCTTAACTCTTCTATCAAAGCAAAGCTGCATTGCTGTCACACCTGCCCCAGTTCATTCTCTCAGGAAAGTAAGAGTTGTGACTCCATTTAGTTGAAGCAAATGAACTTTTACTGAAAGAAACTGGTTGCAGCAAAGGCTGGAGGAATCTGGTGTTCCCACACAAAATACAAAGCTATTCTTTCTAACTCCCAATCCCTGCATCCATGACCAGTCCCCGAGCTCACCAATGTGATGCCGATAAGATGTTTTGAGAAACTCTGAGCTGTGAAACCGATAACATTTCATTCTTAGGGCAAATGCCTTGAAGATCCTGGAACAAGCTGGTTACATGATTTGGTCTTCTTCTGTTGTCATTTCCCCCTCATCATTCCCTCCCACCTCCCTATTTCCCACTATTTGATACACAGGTGTGGATTGCCCCAAACATCTCCCCTTCCCTTTCCCTTTGATGGCAGGAACCCAAGGTGCCAGGCTGACAATGGAAATCCTGACAGGGATATAAGTGTTACAAAAGGAGAGAGAGAGAGAGAGAGAGAGAACAAGGAAAAGCAGGGTTAGATCATTTTGGTTTGTAAAGGTGTTCCAAGAAGAAGTCTGATAATTTTCAGATAGGATTCAGAAGTGCAGGCTATCAGTGATGAATTGGCAGGGAGATGAATAGTTGTCTGGACCTATTAATCTCCACCCCCTGAGTTAGGGTGGGGCTTTGCTAGCAGTGGTAGTTCTTCCGTTCCAAGGACTAACCCATAGATTCCCACTGCTCTCCTCTTCTCTGCCTTCTGTGCATATTTTTTTAGAAAATATATGTTTTATTTGTAGTTTTCCTTTAACAACCAACATTTTTGTGGACAGTGTAATGACTGGGTTTATATATTTTTCACACAATGCTAACAGTAATAATAAAATTACATACACAGAATTTTTATCTTCCAACTTCTAACCTTGATTTGCACAATATAATTATAATATATTCTTTTATATATCAATATACATTATACTAGTTTCCCAATTTATAGTTATTTCTTTATTTTTCCCAATTGTTGGGGTTCATCTATATTCATCTCATTATCTTTAAACAAATACTATTCTCTCTGTATGATTTTTTTATCACTTACTCCAAAAATATATAAAAACATTAATAACATTTTTTCATTAAACCCCTATTAAGTCACTAATATGTTAATAATGTAAATATCACTCAGTGTTCCACCACATTTTCAATATCTCAATTATCTATATTCACCAATAAAACCAATTGTTAAACGGATTTAATCAGTCCCCAAATTAAATCTCTAAATCCCCTGAATTTGTAATCCTTGAAAACTATATATTCCAATATATTTTTGCACCCTTTTAATCATAATAATACATTTAGATATACCTAATCCTAGCCTTCTACCTCCTAATCTTAATATATTTATGGCTATAATAAATTCTATTACATATCTATATTTGTGCTGCTATTTTCCAAATTTAAACTTTCCACTTATTTCTGTTAGTTATTAATATAATTACTATATTGCAAGTTATTTATTCTCTATCTATCATCTCTCAGTCTTTTTAGAATTCTATCATTTATTGATTTTTTTGGTGATTCTTTTATATTTCTCTCTTTTCTTTCCTATTTGTCTTTCTAGCATTTTTGCACAAACTAATTGTTCCCTATACCTTATCCTTTATCTCCTTCTGCTGTACTCCATCCCTAATCTTTCTCTTATTTTTGAAAAAATCTTCCTTCCCCTCCTCTATTCTATTGTAAACTCTTCAGGGATTATCTATTTGATTTTTTTTGTATATAACTTTTTTATTTTTCCATATATATATTTACATCTTTCATCATTTCGCACACCATTTGGATGAGTACATTTATTGTCATATATCACAAAGCTGTATTTCCTTACTATATATAACATAACAATAGCATCATATCCCTATTTAACTTATTACATCTTATCATAAAATATCTTTATTACATATCTCTATATATTCTTATTCCTCTATAACCATTTTTACCTCTCTATTATATTCTTTATAGATTGCTATTTTTTATTTTTCTTATCTAACTATGAGTAAAAAATCTCTCCATCTCTTATAAAATTGGTTTGCTTTCTTTTCTCTAATTTCCATTGTCAATCTATCCATTTCCGCATATTCCAATATTTTTTTAATCACATTTCCTTCTATTAGTACTTCTCCAAGTTTCCAGTTTTGTGCAAATACTTTTCTTGCCGCAGTCAACACATGTAAAATCAAATACACAGTTTCCTTATCATAACTCTCTGATAATATTCCCAGTAAAAAGTTTTCTGGTTTTAACTCTATTCATTGTTTAGTAATTTTTTTTTTCAACCAAACCTGTATTTTAATCCAAAATTTCCTTGCCATAGGTCAGGTCCACCACATACTAGATAATATGTGCCAGCGGCCTGGTGACATTTCCAGCATTAGATGATTTATCCTTAAACATTTTTGCCAATTTTGTCAGTGCTAAGTGCCATCTATAAAACATTTTATATAAATTCTCTTTATAGGCTGTTGACATAGTTGCCTTATAATTTCTATCCCATAGTTTTTGCCATAAGTCTAATTCAATTGTATAACCAAATTCTTAGCCCAGGCAATCATGGTTTCTTTGACCCGTTCGTCCTCTAATTTCCTATTAAGTATAGTTATAAATCTTCTTTATAAATTTCTCATTTGTCCCCCTCAAAATTTGATCTAATTCTGTTAAATCTGTATAAAAACCATATGATTTCACATCTTTTTCACATCTTGATTGTATCTGTATTTGAGTGTACCAAGTCATATCAATCCCTTGTGCACTTAACTCTTGTTTTGTCTTGAGCTCCCTGTTTGCATTCAAAATATCTTTACATCTAATGATATTTGTCCAATCTACCAAGTTTGGATGAACAAATGCTTCAGTTATTGAGAGCCAGACCAGAATTTTCAAATAATATTTTTGTCTTATCTTCTCTCATATTAACCATAGAGCATTTCTAATATAGTGTCTTTGAAAGTACCCATGCACCTTGTTCTTCCCGTACCATAGGAAGACATGCCAACCTACTTGTAAATCATAACCTTCTAGTGTTAATATTCTCACATTTCTTAATTCTATCCATTCTTTCATCCATGTAAGTGTTACTGCTTGATAATACAATTTAAAATCTGGTAGACCCAGACCGCCCCTGCTTTAGCATCTTGTAATAATTTTAATTTTATTCTGGCTCTCTTCCCCTGCCAAATATAACTCACCATGATCTTGTTCAAATCATTAAAATATTTTTTATCTAATTTTATCAGTATGGTTTGAAATAAATACAATAACCTTGGAAGAATATTCATTTTTATAGTAGCTATTCAACCCGTCAGTGATAGCTGCAGATGTTTCTACTTTGATTTCTTGTAATAGTTTAATATAGTTATCTCCTTTAATTGTTCCACATTGTGCTGTTAGAAATATTCCCAAGTATTTTACCTTTTTCGCTATTTGAATGACCATTAGATGTTCTAATTCCATTTTTTATCAGTTAAGTTTTGAACCAACATTTTAGTCCTTTTTATTGATTTTCAGACCAGCCACCTCCCCATATTCTTCTATTTTTCCCATCAGCTTAGGCCCTGATTTTCATGGGTTTTCCAAATGAAAACTAAATAATCTGCAAAGGCCTGGAATTGTTATCTCTCTTTTTTAATCTCCATCCCTTCTATTTCCATCTCCTGTTGAACATTCCTGTTTAACACTTCCAAGGTCAAAATAAATAGTAAAGGAGACAATGGAGATCCCTGTCTTATACTTTTCTTTATCTCAAATTTTTCTGTCATATTTCCGTTTACCATCACTCGTGCTATTTGTTTACCATAAATCCCCTTAATCATATTAATAAACTTTTCCCCGAAATCCATTACTTCTAATTGTGCAAACATAAATTCCCAATTAACATTATCGAAAGTTTTCTGAGCATCCAGGAAGAACAACGCCATTTGTCTTCCTGGATGTGCTTCATAATATTCCAAGGTATTTAGTATCATTCTCATATTATTTTTAATCTGTCTATTGGGTAAAAATCCATTTTGATCAGGATGTATAAAATTATTCAAAAATCTTTTCAGCATTAGATTTAGATTTAGATTTATTTGATTTATATACCGCCCCTCTCCCTAGGGACTCGGGGCGGTGAACAGCAAGATAAAAACACAAATAAATAAATAACAATTTAAAACCCGTTTAAAATAATTAGATAAAGGCTGTCTATTAAAAATCATTATGAAATTTAAATTTCTATAAAAAACAGTTAAAATTAAAATATTAACTATTGTAAGCATTGTAGCGATTATTGAAGCATATATTTTGTAATCCACATTTAGCAAAGATATAGGTCTATAGTTCTATTTGCTGATCATCTGAGTCTTCCTTCGGAATCAGTGTTATATATGCTTCTGTCCATGGATCTGGCATTTTCACATTATCTAAGGCACTATTAAACAAGTTTAACATCTGAGTCTAATGTCTCTTGCAAGCTTTTATAGAATTCTGCTGCTAACCAATCAGGGCCTGGTGTCTTCTCGTTCTTTTGTTTTTTAATTGCTTCTGTTAGTTCTAACGTATTAATCCGCTCTGTCAACATGGATTTCATTTCTTCCAGAATTCCAGGTAAATTGGCTTCCTTTAGATATTGGTATATCCATTCTTTAGATATCACTTCTTTTTCATACAAATGCTCATAATAATTTTGGATCACTTCCTTTTTCTCACTGTTTTGTGTCTGAAGTCTTCCCTCTGCATCTTCTAATGAATGTATCATTTTCTTTTGTCTCTCTTTTTTCAATTTGTGTGTTAACCATCTTCCTGGTTTATTTGCATTTTCAAAAAAGTTTTGCTTGGCACTTTTAATTTTTTGTGCTAGTTCCTCTTTTTCCAATAACCCAACTTTATGTTTTATCACCTCCATCTGATTTCCAATGTTCTTTTGTATTTCTTTTTGAAATTCTATTTCCAGTTTTTTATATTCATCATCTAACTTCTGTCTTTCTGTCTCTTTTTCTTCCCCATATATGTCATTACTAGTCCTCTGGTATATGCTTTTGCAGTATCCCAAACATTTTGAGCTAATGTGTCTTCTGATCTGTTCTCCTTAAAAAAGAAATTTAGGTCTTTATCTATATTTTGAACAAATTATTTCTTTTAAAATACTTTTGTTGATATCCATCTTCTTCTTTTTATCTGATTTTTTTCCATGTAAATTGCACTGGATTATGGTCCGCCCAAGTGCTAGTTTCTATGTCAATGTCCAATATATTATTCCTTAGTTCTTCTGTCATCCATATCATATCATATCA
>JAEANM010019821.1:0-12264 GCA_017656035.1 Myanophis thanlyinensis | reverse complement strand
AACTAAGCACAATGGTGTTTTGCTGCCTGTTAAAGGCCAAATCTTTTCATGTAATGGTTTTTACATTTAATTTACATCAGTTCACACAAACACACCATTCTCCTATTCTGGCCCGGCCCCTCTGTCAAATTTTTAGAAACCATTGTGGCCCGCGAGTCAAAAAGTTTACCCACCCCTGGACTAAGCAACGAAATTAAACCTAATTTTAAACTGAACGTTTTCCCTTTTTTTTTTCTGGACTCTGACAAAAGCCCCTTAAACTGAAGCTGGACTGGTTTTGTTTTTCTTTCTTTTTCTATAAAAGTCTCTTGGACTCTGTTGACCTAAATGTTCTTTTTTTTTTTTTTAGTTTCTCCTGATTGGATTAATTTATTCTTTTTTTAAATTCCTTTTTCTTCCTCATTTAATTTTTTGGGGGCTCTTTTTCTTGAGTTTTTAAACCTGATTGTCTGAAGTGAAGTGATGTGGGAGGGAAATGAGAATCATTCCCATTTAGAGGATTGAATATAAGGCCTTTGTCTTTTCTTGTGAATTTCCACTGACCTTATCTACAAGGACTCTGAGCTTTTTGGGGGGGAGTAGATATTGAAGATTGTTTATACAGGTGGTATGAATTATTGCTGTTAGCTGGAGTCTGAAGTAGAAATGGCAAGCTGAAGCTTGAAATGACCTTGAAAAAATAGGTCTCCTGTTTTGAGCCTTGTATATCTGATGGCAGTGCTTTTTTACTATAGAGTGGTTCTTTTTTTTTGCCCTCCTCAGTTCTCACTTTGGCATTCCTAGTGCACTTCCTTCCTATTTGGATTATTGCGATTGGCTTTTGACTTCAATGGAATAATTAATGATAAAATAGGCTATAAAACCCAGAAAACAATAAAGAAAACAGGAAAACCATTACCAAGATCTTTCTTTCAAATGATGGAGGAAATGAATTTAAAAGATGTATGGAGAGAAAGAAATATGGAAAAGAAACAATACATTTTTTACTCGAATAGACATGCATCATGGTCTAGAATAGATATGATATGGATGTCAACAGAGTTAATAGATAAAGTGCAAGAAATTGAGATAGAAAGAAATATTTAGGTAGACCATAATCCTATGACGCTTACATGGAAAGGACAGAAATGGAAATCTAGATGGAGTTTAAATAATTCAATATTGAAGGAAAAAGATTTCCAACAGAAAATTGAGAAAGAATTAGCTTTCTTTTTTAAAGAAATCAAAAAGGAAGATTCATCACTACAGAATCTCTGGGACACAATGAAGGCCTATATAAGAGGCCTCATAATGGAGTACACAGAGAAAAGAAATAGACAACAGAAAAAAAATTCTTAAAACATTGGAGAATGATTACAAGAGATTTGAAAACGAGTTACAGAAGACCCCGCAAAAAAAAGACATTAAAATTAAAATAGATATAATTAAACACAAAATGGGACTTGTGGAAAAGGAGGAATTAGTGCAAAAAATTAGAAGTTCCAAACAAAACTACTTTGAAGAAGCAAATAAACCAGGTAGATGGTTAGCTTACCAATTAAGAAAAGAAAGAGAATCAAGAAAAATAATTCAGCTAAAAAATGATCAAGGACATCTTTGTTATGGAAATGATGAGAAAAGGGTAATTATACAAGATTATTATGGCAAATTATATGATCAAGAGAAAATTTCTGAAGAAAAAATCAAACAATACGTACAAGAAGTGAAATTATCCCAAGTACCCAAAGACATTGATATGATGTTAGAAGGGAATATTATAATGATAGAGCTAACAGAAGCATTCAAAAAACAAAACAATGGAAAAGCACCAGGACCAGATGGATTACCAGTGGAATTTTATAAGATTTTTCAAGACTCACTTAATCTTCAGATATTAGAAGTTATGAATGAAGTTATGCTAAAACAGAGGATACCCAAAACATGGTTAGAAGTATATATTACACTCATACCGAAGAAGGATACAGACCCACAGCAGGTCAAAAACTATAGGCTGATATCCCTGCTAAACTCGGATTATAAGATCTTTGCCTCAATTCTGGCAGAAAGATTGAAAAAATATTTAAATAATTTTATTCACTCTGACCAGAATGGATTTTTGCCTAAGAGACATATTAAAAATAATATGAGAATAATTATGGATACTTTGGAATATTATGAAGCACATCCTGAAAAGCAAATGGCTTTGATGTTTTTGGATGCACAGAAAGGCTTTGATAACGTGAACTGGCGATTTATGTTATTTCAACTGGAACTGATGGGCTTTGGCAAAAAATTTATTCAAGCCATAGAAATGATATATACTAAGCAAACTGCAAAAGTAATGATTAATGGCGAGTTAACTGACTTTATAGAGGTAAGAAAAGGGACTAGACAAGGTCCACTGTTGCCTCTGCTGTTTGTGTTAACATTAGAAGTGTTGAATAGGAACATCAGGGAGGATAAAGAGATAAAAGGACTGAAAATTAAAAAGGAAGAATATAAGTTGCAAGCCTTCGCAGATGACCTGGCTTTCATAATGGAGGACCACTTGGAAACAGCACCTAAGTTAATAGATAAGATTGAAGAATATGGAGAGGTAGCAGGTTTGACAAATAAAGATAAAACAAAGATATTAACAAAGAATATGTCAGCCAAACAAAAGAAGATTTGGAGGAAATCCTGAAGATCCAGGTCACAAGCAAAGTGAAATATTTGGGGATACACATAACAGCAAGATGTAGTACATTAAAAGAGGATAATTATCTTAAACTCAAACAGCAGATCGCGACAGATTTGACAAAATGGGGGAAATTACTACAATCCTTGGTTGGGAGAATTAACATCTTACAATTAAGATGAATGTGCTACCAAGAATTTTATACTTATTCCAGACAATTCCAATTAAATTAGGGAAAAAGTACTTCGAGGACTTAAATAAAATAGTGTTGAAATATATTTGGCAGGGAAAAAAGGCAAGAATCAAATTTAAATTATTACAGGACGCAAGAGCATGAGGAGGATTTGCTTTGCCAACTGGGAAATATATTATCAGGCAACAAGTTGGATGTGGGCCAAGGAATGGATAACATTAAGGAATAGTAAATTATATGTCAACTGCATATAAAGAAAATTTGTATAAGATGTTTTACAGGTGGCACCTACCCCTGGTGAGAATTGCGAGAATGTTTAAGGATAAATCAGATAAATGTTGGAAATGTCATCAGATGCCTGGTACATATTACCATATGTGGTGGATATGCACAGAGGCACAAAGATATTGGACTAAAATCCACATGTGGTTGGAAAAGATGATAAAGCAGCACATAGACTTCAAACCAGAAATATTTTTGCTGGGAATTATGCTGGAAATATATAACAAAGAACTGAAATATCTGATTGTAAATGTTTTAACAGCAGTGAGAATTGTATTTGCTAAGAATTGGAAAAATGAAAAAAGGAGGAAGTTATTAAGAAAATTATGGATTGTGCAGAAATGAGTAAATTGACATTTGAAATCAGAGAACAAGAGGATAAACAATTTTATAGAGTATGGGATTTATTTTACCATTGGTTAGATGAAAAGATATAGCTATTGAAATATGTTAATTTTCTTATAAATAAGACTATAAGGATATAGATTGTAAATATAAAAATATATATTGCTTGAACGTAGAATTTTAAATATTGAGAATTATCTCATATAAAATAATGGAATAAATTAGTCAAACGAATATTAATAAATTGGTGAGATATGAACATATATTAAGGTAAATAAAATGAAAACTTATATCTATAAATGAAGATTATGAAAGAATGGCACAAAAAAATTTTCTGTAACCAATTGACACACTATAAGCATAGAATGGGATGATGTTTTTTAGGTTTATATGTTTTATATGTTTTTGTATGTTTGTTTAAAAAATAAAAAACTTTATAAAACAAGATTGGCCCCAGGATGACCCTCGGATCTCCAAGGAGTAATAGGACTTATGGGACATCTTCAATGAGAAGGGGGTCAATGGACACATTCCCACTCCACCAGCCAATTTACATAGAAATCCTACCAGGGGCCAAACTACCCAACCCTAAACTGTATTCCACAACCCCTAGGGAACTGGAGGAATTGCCGACTTTTCTAGATAAAACCATGAAATGTGGGTGCATCCAACCCACCTGCCCAAGGGTGGCTGGCCTGGTACTATTTAGGGAAAAGAAGGATGGGTCCCTTCATCTATGCTTGGACTATTTTTCAAAGCACTGGGGTACTGCCTGAGGACTGAAAAAGAACTGATGTAGTTTCCATCTTCAAAAAGTGTGGTGTGGGGGAAACAGATCCAGGAAATTACAGACCAGTCAGCTTGACATCAAGACCTGAACATCTTGGAAAAGATTATCAAACAGGAAACCTGTGAACACTTAAAACCAAGCAAAATTACTGTATAACCAGAAGCCAACATTGATTTGTCAAAAGCAGATAATGCAAAGAAATCTATTTCATTCTTCTACAAAGTGACTAAATTAGTGGATCAGTGAAATGCTGTGGGCATAGTATACTAGATTCCAGTCAAGCATTTGATAAAGTAGACCACAACCTATTTCTTGGCAAGCTAGAAAAATGTAGGATAAATATCACTACCACCAGATCAGTTTGTAACTGGCTGACAAATTATACTCAATGTGTTGTCCTCAATGGAACTATATCTAGAAGGAGGGAAGTAAGCAGTAATGTAACCCAAAGTTTCATTTTTAGGCCCAGTACTCTTCAATATCTTTATAAACAATCTAGATGAAAGAATAAAAGGGGAATTCATCAAATTTGCAGATGACACTAAGCTGGAAGGAATAGCCAACACCCCAGAAAACAAGCTCAAGATCCAAAACGATCTTGACAGACTTGAATCCTGGACCCTATCTAACAAAATGAAATTCAACATAGATAAAAGTAAGGTTTTGCACTTGGGCAAGAAAAACTGACTGTATCAGTACAGACTAGGTGAAGCTTGGCTTAATGCCAGTAACTGAGAGGAATCTTGGAATCCCAGTGGACAATCACTTAAATATGAGCCAACAGTGTGCAGCAGCAGCAGCAGCAGTCAAAAAAGCCTAGTTACATTAACGGAGGGATAGAATCAAGATCACGTGAAGTATTACTACTGCTTTATAAAGCCTTAGTAAGATCACACTTCAATACTGCATCTAGTTCTGGTCACCACAATATAAAAAAGATGTTGAGACTTTGAAAAGAGTGCAGAGAACAGCAGCAAGAATCATTAGGAGGCTGGAGGCTAAAACATACAAAACTGTTACAGGAATTGGGTATGTCTAGTCTAATGAAAATGATTAGAGGTGAAATTATAGCACTGTTCCAATATTTGAGGGGCTCTACAAAGATGAGAGAATCAAACCAAAGCATCAAAAAGCAAGACAAACAATGGTTGGAAACTAACTAAGGAGAGAAACAATCTAGATTGAATCTAGAGAAGTTTATTAATGGTGAGAGCAATCAACCAACGGAAAAGCTTAACTTCAGAAGTTGTGAGTGCTCCATCACTGGGGTTGTTCAAAAAGAAACTAGACAACCATTTATCTGAAATTTATAGGGTCTTCTGCTCAAGCGGGAGGTTGGACAAGACCTTCAAGGTTCCTTCCAACTCTATTATTCTGTGTTCTATATTCTAACTTCACTTTTGTTTGGAATGGTTCCAACCAATCAAATAAAACAACTTGGATCAATGAAAACAAAAAGGCTTTATTGCAATAAAGCAGAGATGCTACAGAATGAAAGCATTTTGCAAAATGGGTGAGACCCTCAGCACAAAACATGAACAAAAAGATAGTTCAAAGCCGAGAGAGACACAAAAGAATTCCACAAAGCAAGCCAATATATATCGTTGCATCCTAACATCCCATCTCCCTCCCTCTGGGATGTGCCTTTGGGGGTTGCAAGTAATTGAAGACTGTGTCTCTCTACCTTTTCTCAAGTTACAACCCCCACCTTTCTTAGTAACATTTCTTCTTTGGCATCAGGAATTTCTTAGAAATTTGCTGGTGCCTGCCTGTACCAGACGACCCAACTCCACCCAACTCCAAACATTTCTAATACATATCCATATTAATATATTTGTGCTAACATATATGTATATACCATTTTATTTTTGAATCTTATAATATTCCTTACACTTTCTAATTACTTTTGGAAATTTCTCATTAACTACTTTTAATTTATTAGAGACTTTCAGAACAACAAGTTTGAAAATGCCAGTGAGTCTGCTTGTAATCCTGAATAATAACACAATCTTTGATAAGTTTAAGTATTTAAAGTATCTAAAATAAATAGCAAAAAATAGATATGAATTTGAATTTAGAAAGTTATAAATGGAATTAATCTTATTGTAAATGGAGTTAATCTCATGTAAATGTTTCAATATTCAATATTCCAATTTTATTTGATAAAATTGGAATATTGAAACATTTACAATAAGATTTTGGAATTAAATATAAAGTACAGTTATTCATAGGAAATAGAACTTGTTTTGATTTTTACAAGAATAGATAAATAATTTTATAATTCCCAAAATTGGACACTAAAGACTAGCCTAAAGATTTTAGGTAGATAAAATATATAAAATACCTACAAGATAGTCACAATTAAAGAAATGCTGAAGGAAATTTTTGAAGAATGAAATCAGAAAATAGCCACAATACGAACAATATCAGTAATGTCTGCTATCCCATGGATAGATTACAGGTAGTTCCTGACTTTCAGTGATTGTTTGCTGTTAAGACAACACTGAAGAAATGGTAGTTATGACCAGTCCACCAAATTCAGGCTGTCCTAGCCGCCTCACAGTCATAGGACTGCAATCAGGGAACTTGGCAACTGGTTCACACTTACATCCAGTTGCAATGCCCCATGCTCAGGTGAACAGAATTTGCAACCTTCCTAGAAAGTCAATGGAGATGTAGGCAAGGAATATCACAAATTGATTATCACTTCCCCAAGCAGTACATCCTCTCCCAGTCATGACCTCTGCTCATGCTGGGCTGGCCACTTTTCAGAAGATAGAAAGCATGCAAAACCATTTACATTGGGACATATCTGGATCCATCTCTTTTTTAGATTTTATGGAAAGATGGTAGATTCTAAATTCAAAATGTTGTTGTAGCTAGGTGACATTGGGCCAATCTCTCTCTCTCTCCCCCCCCTCCTCAGAATTACTCACAATTGATTAATTCTGACAATAAATCAGAATTACATAATAACAGACTTTGACGGCATCTTTGAGGTCTTCTAGTCCAAGCTCCCACTCAAGCAGACAAAAGACTGTTCAATCGCATTAAAAACCTCCAGTGATGGAGCACCCCCAATTTCTGGAGGCAGGTTTTTCCACAGATTAATTGTCCTCCCTGTCAGGAAATTTCTTTTTAACTGTAGGTTGGATCTTTCCTTGATGAACTTCCATCCATTATTTCTTGTCCTGCCCTCAAGTGCTTTGGAGCAGTGGTTCTTAACCTGGGTGATATTGCCCCCCAAGGGGAGATTTCATTTTTCAGGGGGTTGATGGAATGAAAAGGGGGTGATGGAACAAGAAGTTTTGGGGACATTTTGAGACTTTTTCATACAGTGAATCGCTGTATATCTGTTGTACAAAAACATCTGATCACTCACTATTAGTGGATTGAATTGTGTTTTCAAATGTTCCTCTAGCTAGCTTCAGTACAGAACACCATACATATGTGAATATGCATCACTTATCTTCATGCGCATACTACCAGATGTGGATTAAGGAGGGAGCCTCTACCCATACAATGGCATGCCATTGGCCAGAATGGACAGTGATGGAGGGGGGAGCGCTTCTTTCAAAACATCACATGCTGAGTGGCTGTCTCTGATGACATCAGCTTTAATGTCAACGTAACTGTTGAAGCTAGGTTTATCGACGTCCACGTGTGTTTTTCTAGTGTTCCAGTGCAGTCAAAAATTGTGATTGAGAGGTTATGTTGGGGGAGGGGGGGGCAATGACAACTTCCTCATTAGCTCAAGGGGCCGATTCGTTCAAAAAGGTTAAGAACCACTGTTTTGGAGAATAGGTTGACCCCCTCTTCTATGACAGTCATTCAAATATTGTAAGACTGCTATCATATCACCCATAGTTCTGTTTTTTACTAGACATTCCCATTTCCTGCAATCATTCATCATGTTTTAACTTCCATATCTTTTATCATATTTAGCCTCCATATCCTTTATCATGTTTGTTGCTCCTCTATGCACTCAAGTCTCAACATTTTTTTATATTGTGGTGACAAAAACTTGATGTAGCATTCCAAGTGCAATCTTACCAGTGTAGTAGTTAGTAGTACTAACATTTCATGTGACCTTGATACTATTCCTCTGTATTTTTTATATAAAAATTATTTATTTTTTATATTTTTAACATACAAATCCTTGCGTGAACAGCGTGTTGCCAGGTGTCATTCATTTTTATACAAACAGAATCATATTGAACACATTTAATGCAATTGCTTCTATTATTTGATTAATCAAAATTCCATTTTATCCATATTAACGCTAATCCCTATTTTCTACATATTCTTCCTTTTATTGCAAATAAAGTCTTGCTCCTCTCAATTAATTTTGCCTCTTTATAATATTCTAATAATACCAATAATAAAAATAACATACTTTTATTCCATTGTAATCATCTTTCTATTACTTATATAACATTATTAATCATATGCATTACCATACATATGTTACGAAGATCTAATAATACAATTTATATTCATATTGCAATCTTATTTAATTTCTAACATTACCTAATATCATTTTTATATTAATCACTGATTTCTAATATCCTTAATCACTCACATTACATAGACTCTATAAATCTAACAATATTATACATATTCATTTTAATTTACAATTTTTCTTTATTCAATTCTTAATTTTTTTCTAATAATAATGCTAATAAAGGTAACATACTTTTATCACATTGTACTCATTCCTTCATTACTTGTATAACATTGTTAATCATATACAGCACACTTCATATATTATAAAAGTCTAATAATAAAGTTCATATTCATATTAGTCTTGTTTAATTTCCAATGTTACATGTCATTTTTATATTAATCAACAATTTCTAATATCGTTAATTGCACACATTGTATTTCACAGACTCTGTAAATCTAACAGTATTATGCATATTAATTTTAATTTACAATTTTTCTATATTCAATTCTTAATTATACTTTCCCCTATGGAATCAAATTAAATACGGTATTTTATTTCACCCTTCATTCTATCTAAATTCCTTTTTTTAACTATTAATTGTGCTCCTGCTACCTTCCCCCCATCCCCCCCATCCATCATCCCTTGTCCTCCTTAGTGTTTCAATTATATGTTTTTTGGCTTGGCTTTTATGCCCAATTTCCTACATGTCTACTCTTGTTCCCTTCTCTACCCTGTCCCATTGTTCATTTTACCTAAAATCTATTCTTATTCCTATCTCCTTTTCAACCACAATGGCTGGATTCTTCAGTTTCAGCTTCTTTTTTAATACTCCTGCAATACTCTCTCCTTGTCCTATTTCATCTATCATTACTTCCAACATTGTCCCCTGGAATCTATGTTTTAAATCCTTTTGTACATTTAGTTTGTTCACAGCTTCTATTTCCATATCTGCTTTTTTGTTTATTTCCCCCTCTTCTTCTTGTGTGTCTTGACTGGTCATCTCTTTATATTGTATAGTTTCTATATTTTCCTCTGTAGTCTCAGATTTGTCCTTTAAATCTTTGTTTCCTATTTTCCATCATTCTCTTATCTCTCAAATTAATGACATAATTTCCTCCCAGTTCTTTATTTCTTGTTGAAGCTGTTCATTAGATTCTATTGTGTCCATCTTTTGTTCAATCTCCAGATGCTCAAATATTGTTGTTCAATTCAATTATTAAACCAGGTCCCGAAGAGTCCAAAAATCTCTTTACTCCACTTTTATGGCTCAGCCTTTATATCAAATAATTTCAGATGTAGTACATTTCTTTGGGCAGCAGGTGGCAGTGTTAAATCCAATTCCAATATTTAATAGTTTTTTAATTTTTTATGTCCTTCCCCGTGCTTCCAAAGTATTGATTTTTAAACTTCATGATTCCAGCACTAAGTGCCTATTCACAATGATATTTAATTCAATTGTAAAACCATATTTCTATGCTTTTAGTGAATTGATACTTTACCCTTTAAATCTCTCCATTCTTTTGCGGGCTCTTTTTCCCCCTCTTCCCCTCGTTAGTTTACTGCTTCTTCCAGATAATTGGAGACACTTTTTTTGAATAGCCTTTTGGGGTTAAGCTCAGAACAGCAAAAATTCTTCTCACCCAGCTCCAAGTGTTGCTCACCATTCCTCTCCTACACAATGCTGAGATGTCCTCATTGATTGTCACAGCTACCATTTTGGCTGCTTCTTCGTCCTGCCATGGCATAAAGGAAATTATGCCCAGGGGATCACTAGGAGAGTCACATATTCTTCCCGACCACACCAGGCACCCCTCCTTGGCTTCATTGCCCTTCCAGGGTGACTTTCGGCCCCCTAAGGGGCCCACGAGCAGGGGACCTGCCTTTGCTTCTAGGAGTGCTGCAACGTCAACTGGAAGTCCGATACTATTCCTCTGTTGATACAGCCTAGGACTGCATTAGCTTTATTGGCACTACCAGCACACTGGTGGACTCCTAGATCCCTCTGACAGTCACTGTTGATCCAGGTATCATTTATGATATACATGTGCATTTAGTTTTTCTTGCCTAAGTATAAAATCTTATTTTTCTCACTACTGAACTGCATTTTGTTGGATAGGACCCAATGTTCAAATCAAGGTCCTTCTGGATCTTTAATTTATCTTCTAAAGTGTTGGTTATTCCCCCTCAGCTTGGTGTCATCTGCAAATCTGATGAGTTCATCTTCTGTCAAATCAAATGAATAACTAGTTGAACAAGCAATCATCCTTCCTTGGGAGCAAGTTTAGGTACCAAAATCTCAAATTTTTGCATCTCAAATGCCAATGAAGCAGAACTCAACAACGCTCACCAAATGCCTGTTTGAGTTTATTTGGAAGACAACTTAGAGATAATGATGATATCTTAATCAGCACCATTCAACATCTTTTCTAAGATAGAAAGGACTCTTCAGAAAGACTCAATCTCGCAACATTTTATCAATCATATTGTACCTAGAACAAAAAGTGAGAAATTTCACCTATTGAATAAGTAAATGAAACTGCACTAATTTCTTCAAACTTGCAAATGTGTCATATTACTTTCTCAGGTCAATGATGAAGCAGGAGGCCAAATGCAAGAGGCAAAGTGGAAAAGAACAGAATGTGGGAGATGACTGGCATTGTAAAAAGTAGGAGTAAGGTTACAAGAAATCACTTTTCACCCTTTCTCTTTTATAAAGCTCAATCTCAGGAAAACCGGTTAAATAATAGAAAGATAAAAGGACTTTCAGTGCATGTATTGAAAATTACACGGGTATGTAACTGTTGGGTCAATCAACACATTATTAAGTGTGGCATCAAAATAAGACTTGCATGGTTAAAGACAAGGTCCCATGATCAGCCAAAAATGAAGAGAGCCCCTGTTGATCTTCTTTGATTCTGCCAAGCGAACTGTGGAGAAGGATTTTATTACAAACTTATTTGAAGATCTATGAGATTTTTCTTCTCAAATTCCTATCACAGAACAAGAAAGAAATTAAATATTTATTTTTAACTAGGTTAACTGAAGAGATTTCATTATTTTTGATATAAATCAGACCAGAACTATTGCTGTCTTTAACATGAAGTGCCATTAGATATATCCTCCAAAATGTGTCCATAGCATTGTCATCTGAGAGTATTTATATCCTCTGAATATTTCCTAGTTTGGAAGAAGAGTTGAACTTCTTCAGGTATTGTAGTTATTATCTAGCTGGCTTCCCACCTTCATAGTCTCCTCTGATATTACTTCCTTATGAGGTCCTTACTGAAAAACCCCAGTGATTTACACAGTAAACTGAACTTTTTCTTGTTATAACAGAATGATATTCAGTTGCACATTTACAGTGGGGCAAAAAAGTATTTAGTCAGCCACCAATTGTGCAAATTCTCCCACTTAAAAAGATGTGAGAGGCCTGTAATTGGCATCATAGGTAGACCTCAACTATGAGAGAAAAAGAAATCCAATCACATTGGCTGAGTTGGAATGAATTTATTTGCAAATTATGGTGGAAAATAAGTATTTGGTCACCTACA
>JAEANM010019820.1:0-12264 GCA_017656035.1 Myanophis thanlyinensis | reverse complement strand
CGCGACGGCTGCCTGTCTCAGCGGCGCCATCTTGGCATCCTTGGCAAACTTGCAATTTTGTCAGGCTAGTAATCATTGTGAGTGCCCATCAGAGCACTGAGCGTAGATCTAGCCTGCTTCTCTGTGCCTCCTACTGACACAAACACAGCACAGAAGCCATGCCTGCAATGCCTGGTAGGTGGCATCATTGTGGAGGGTAGTCATCCAATCTGGTGCTTGCCCCTCCAGGGCCAGGGTGACCTGCCTCACTTTGGCAGTTTCATTAGTAAAATCATCCCCATATTCCTCCATATAAGTGTCAACTTGAGCTAGGAAAAATCCCAAGAGCTTTGGGATCCCCTCCGTATTTTACTGCCAGTGCAGGAATCTTTGGAATGCGACGCCGGGGGGGATTCTCCCTCTCGCTGCCAGGGGGGTGGGCTGTGGCTGGGATAGCTCTTGCCACTACTATCTGCTGGGCTGGGACTTCTGTTTGCTCTTCCATCTCCTTTCTCGCTCAAATTCCTCAGCTTCCACCCCCCTTCTTGCTTGCTCGATTTCCCCAGAACTCGGATGGGAAACTTCTCGTGCCATCCCCTCCCGTGCATGTCTGCTCTCTAAGGCCTCTTGCAAAAGTTGCAGGGCATGGGTCATCATAAGCTCTTCTCTATCCGCTTCTAGCCCAGGGCCCCTTCCACATCGGTGTCTTCTTACCATTATCCCTGGGAGGGTTTCATCAGATTCTTTCATGCGTCCAACTCCGAGAGACCATCTAGCCTTTGGTCGAACTGCTCTCTTTTCCAAGCGTAGTTCTCCCAGGCTCTCAATTTCCTCTCGGTACAGGCAGGGAAGAGGGGAGGTCAAACCTTGAGCTCCCAGGCCTTCTAGTTCGCTTTCTTGGTCCAACATCTTTTGCACAGCTCCACAGTAGAAATTATCTCCGGGTGGGCTGGTATTGCAGACCTTGCTTAATGTCAGCTCTGCCTCGATCAAACTTCAAGAAATAAAAACCCTGAATCCATTGTTTATGAAAACAGGTAGAATTTTACTGAAGCATGACTGATAGCAAAAATAACTAAGCAAGGTCTGGCAAAAACCTGTGTGAAAAGCACATACCAAAAAATACCCAAATCCCTCCCCCCATAATTTGGCAAAGTCCAACCAATCCAAAGTTCTCCACAGGTCACACGGCAAGTTTCTGCACCTGCAGACCTTGGGATGTCCGTTACTTCTCCGAGACAGTGACCTTGAAGCGATGTAAACATCTTGCCTTTCTCATCAAAGGGCCTCTCACTCCAGCACTCTTCCCCCCCCCCATAAGCCCAGCTCCCCCTACCCCCTACCCCCGTTACTATGGCAGCCGATAGAGATAAGCATACACGAAGAAGAAATTAGAGGCTGACACTGAGTAGAAAAATAGGTTTTTACTTCCATGGAAATAGAGGTTTTCAAAGTCCATCAATCAGTCCAAATTCATACACAATCAAGTCAGCCACTCAGTCATCAACCAGTTCAGTTCAGGGATAATCCAAAAGTCCAGTAACAAATAGAGAGTTCGGTACACAGAGATTGCAAACAGTAGCAACTCACAGAATATCCACACTGGTTAATACAATGCTCTTCAGCAACCACACCCTGCAATCAGTAACTAACATCTACCAGTGATTCTAGCTCCACCTTATGGCCACTTGTGTAAGCAGCAGCCAATCACAATTTCTTAAAGTTACAGTAGTTAAAGTTAAAGTAACAATCCTGGTTAATATATTGTCAACCCAACAATTGTTAGATTTTACATTCCTAACAGCTTTTGCCTAATACGATACTTAGGCAGGTTGCAGCCCTATCTTCAGTATTGGCATGTGAGACCCTCAAGTCGCTTGCATACCACCCAGTCATGCACAGATTTATTATGGGTGCAGCCAACTTACATCCTCCTATGGTACATTGGTATCCTACCTGGAGCTTACTCCAAGTTCTACAAGCTCTATCATTGGTGCCATTTGAACCTTTGAGAGCCAGTAGCCTACGATACCTAACATTCAAGGTGACATTCTGATGGCAATTACTTCAGCCAGGTGAGTTTTGAACTGGCAGCACTATCAGTTAGGAAAAACCTGTGCATTTCCAGCCTAACAGGGAGGTGCTCAGATTAAAATTGTCATTTCTCCCAAAGGCTCACTCCTTGTTCCACAGAGCACAGGAGCTAATCTTGCCGGATTCCTGTCCTAAACCCTGTGACCTGAAATGGAAGTGGCACACTTTAGATGTTTGGAGGGTTCTCCACATCTACATTAAGTGGACAGCTGTGATTAGGAAGATGGAGTCCCTCTTAGTGTCCTTCCAACCTTCCACCCTAAGCTAGAAGGTCTCCTCTTCAGCAATTGGCAGATGGGTAAGAGCTTGCATAGCTGAGGTGTATGTGATCCAGGCTCTGCCACCACCACAAGAGGTGACACCTCACTCACCCAGAGTGATGCCACCACAACATCTGGAGCTATGCAGATGCCAATCAAAGAGATTTGCGGGCAGTGATGTGGTCCTCCCCATCACCATTTATTCACCATAATAGACTGGATGCTTTTGCATTAGCAGATGTAGGCTTTGGCAGGCAGGTTTTACAGAAGATGCACACAGGTTCTCAGTCTCAGGACCAGGCCAGCACCCACCCATAAGACATGCCAGTTTTGGTATATCCAATTCGTTGGATTCTCTCTAGCGCACTTTAGAAAGGGCATTGGTCTTACCTGATACACTCCTTCTCAGTGAGCTGAGAGAAAATCCAGCCCCACCCTGCCTGCTGTCCGGTCCTGAGCCAAGAAGCAGTTGAACCTGTGTGGATGAATACAACTGTCAATCTTATGACCTGGTCAATACTGGGAAACACCAGGAGAGGAGGTCTGTCTAAACAAGATTGACAGATTCAGTCTACAGAGTTAAGAGACAAAGTTAATCTATTTGGATTCTCTCTCAGCGCACTGAGAAGGAGTGCATCAGGTAAGACCAATGCCCTGTTCATTGTACAATAAGCTCTTCAGAGGTTCATCAGAACCTGCTTGGAAATCCAAGGCCATTTGCACTCCCAAATACAATCTAAATTCATTTAATCTCAACCAGAAAAAAATCTCAGCTGAAGACTCTATTCAGTCAACTTTGCTAAAGATAATTTACTGGAAACAATTTTCTTTTTTTAGTACCTTTGTTTTGCTTATTTCAAACATGCATAGACATATTGTAGTGTTGAGGATTTTTTTTATTACCAGAACACACATATTGTGATGACTTGCAGTCTTTTTCAGCATCCTTTGTCACACAAGTAGTATAACCTAATATGATCTAGGAAAGCTGAGTTGCAATTGTTTGAAATAAAACTTTGGAGTACTTTTGATATTCCAAAAATACTTTAAAAAGTGTCTCAACATCTTTTTAAACCTACTTACTTTTTTCTCTCTCTCTTTTGCTATTAACTGCATCTATGTATATCTTCAGCCACAAAACGTGAATATGGAGACATTATACAAAGGATGTTTCAACCTTAATGGGCCTTAATGCACAGTGTTGTTTTAAAGTAGAAATGGGGCATTGGACTTACCTGATACGCTCCTTCTCGTCGTGTAGAGAGATAATCCAAAGATTATTGGGTTAGTCTTGTCATTTCCTAGATCTACTGACTGAGAACTAAAGCTATAAAAGGAGGGCCAGGCTCCTCCCCCGGCCCAGTTTCTGCGAAGGAATGAATCGTGCACAAACGTAATCTCAAGTGTAATAAAACTTTATTTTCAGTGCACAAATAGAAAGAAGCAAGTGAACCAAACTGAAACCAATGAAGGACCAGAACCCAAATAAACAACCATTGGGAAGGCTGGATTATCTCTCTACACGATGAGAAGGAGCGTATCAGGTAAGTCCAACGCCCCTTCTCCGTCGAATGTAGAGAGATAATCCAAAGATTATTGGGATATACCCAAGCTAACCATGCTCAGGGAGGGTAATGGTCTGGTCCTGACAAGAAGAGGATGCCTGGACCCTTGGAGTACACTCCTGCCAAATGTTGCTTCAGCCGAGGCATAAGCGTCAATACGATAGTGTTTTATGAAGGGCGATGGAGATGCCCACGTGGCTGCCTTGCAAACGTCCTCAACTGAAGCATGGGTGGACCATGCCGCCGAGGCAGCCGCACTCCTTGTGGAATGCACCGTTATACCCCTGGGGGGCTGAAGGCCCCTGGATGAATAAGTAGCAGCGATACAGGCTCGGATCTAGCGACCGATCACCAAGGACGACACCTTCCGTCCTAGCGTCTGGTCCTGGAAGGAGACAAAGTGTGCCTCCGTCCTTCTAAGCTGTCGTGTCCTGTCAAGGTAGGCCTGAAGAGCCCTGCAAACATCCAGCTTGTGCCAATGAGTCTTCCCACGAGGAGAGGAGGCCGGGCGGAAATCAGGCAGGACAATCTCTTGGTTTCTGTGGAAAATCGTGTTCACCTTAGGGATGAAACTTGGGTCTAGTTGCAAGACAACTCTGTCCACATGAAAGATGCAAAGGTCCTGTTTAATCGAAAGAGCAGCAAGCTCCGAAATTCTACGCGCTGATGTGATGGCAATCAGGAAGGCTACCTTTCAAGTAAGTGTCTTGAGGGAAGCCGATCGGATGGTCCTTCGTTAGGCCTTCTAGTACTGTCAGTAACTCCCACGTGGAAAAACGATGTATGACCGGAGGACAGAGATTGGTAGCTCCCCGAAGGAAGCGTTGCACCGTAGGGTGTGTGGAAAGGGAAGTTCCCGTGCCACAGTCGATCACTGACGCTATGGCAGCCACCTGACGACGTAGAGTATTCGGTCGCAGTCCCTTATCAAGGCCCTCCTGGAGAAAGTTCAGGAGGTGAGCGATGTGTAGAGTCCCTTTTGATGACACCAGGCCGTGAGAGCCTGCCAGGTAGCCTCGTAAATCTGTGTAGTCAACGGACGCTGGGAGGCCTGGATGGTTGCGATAACCCTGGGTGACAGCTTGTTGTTGATCAGCAACCGCTGTTCAAGTGCCAAGCAGCTAAGCAGAACCACTGGGGGTCCGGATGGCAAATTTCCCCCTGCATCAGCGATGACGGGTGCATTGGGAGAATCCACGGGTCCGCGATGGATAGGTGATGCAACTCGGCGAACCACGGGTGACGCGGCCAATGAGGGGCCAGGAGAACTAGATCCGCTTGTTCCTCCCTCACCTTGCGAAGTACCCTTGGAATGAGGGGGATCGATGGGAAGGCGTAGAGGAGGCCCCTGGGCCATCTCGACCAGAGTGCATCTGTTCCTTCTGCCTGGGGCGTCCTGTATCGAGAGAAGAATTGTGGCAGCTTCGCATTGGTCGGAGTCGCAAATAAGTCCACTTGAAAGTGGCCGTACCTCCGCATCAGCCTCTGAAAAAGATCGTAGTCCAGCGCCCATTCTGAGGGATCTAGAGTGGCTCTGCTTAGCCAGTCCACCTTCGTGTTCGAGTCCCCCGAGATGTGCTCCGCTTTGATTGAGAATAGATTGGCTTCCGCCCAATTGAACAGCAGTCTCGACTCACTCATCAGGGTCCTTGGCTTGGTCCCGCCCTGGCGATTGACATGGGCCTTTGTCGCCATGTTGTCGGTGAGAATGAGGATGTGAGACCACGAGAGGTAGGGCTGGAATCTGACTGCTCTCAACTCGAGGCAATTGATGCTGAGCTGTTGAGCGGAGGAGGGCCATCGGCCCTGAGCCACATGGTGTTGGAAATGGGCTCCCCAGCCCTGAAGACTTGCGTCCGTCGTCACGACCAGCCGGTCTGGGTCGGAGAAAATATCGCCCGCATCGATGCTGGGAGATAGCCACCACTGTAGAGAGTGACGGACATTGTCAGGAAGCTGCACTCTGATGTGGGAGTTGCTGGAGCAGTCCTTCTGAAAGGGAAGGAGGAACCACTGCAGTTGCCTCGAGTGGTGTCTGGACCATGGCACTATGTCGATTGTGGACACCATCTTGCTGAGCAATTTGGACAGTTGGGCCAGGGATGGCTTCTTCTGTCTGCATATTTTTTGGGCGAGGAGACGAATGCTATGCCTCCGCTCCAGGGAGAGAAACACTTTCCCCGCTGATGTGTCTATTATGGCCTGCAGGTGCTGTAAACATGTGGTGGGCTGTAGGTGGCTCTTCTCCCGGTTGATGGAGAAGCCGTGGGCCCGGAAGGTGAGAAGTGTGGTATGAATGTCCTGTTCCGCCCTCTGAACTGACGATGACTGAATTAGAATATCGTCGAGATAAGCGTGGATTCTGATGGGTATCTGATGAAGGGAGGCTGCAATGACTGTTATTAATTTTGTAAAAGTCCTTGGTGCCGAGGACAGACCGAATGGAAGTGCCCTGTACTGAAAGTGTTGCTTTTGGTAGCAAAACCTCAGATAGCGTTGGTGAGACTCCTGAACTGGCATGTGCAGGTAGGCTTCCGTCAGATCTATGGACGCTAGGACATCATTGTGGTGTAACAGAGTAGTGATGCTTTTGAGAGTGTGCATTTTGAACTTTTTGTATACTACGTACTCGTTGAGATCTTTCAGGTCTAAAATGGCCCTCCATCCCCTGATGTTTTGGGAATTACAAATAGGATGGAGTAGAATCCCTGGCCCCGGAACTCGGCTGGGACCGGTTGGATTGCCCATATCTGCAAAAGATGGCGAATCGCCTCTGACATGAGCACCTGCTGTGCTGGGTTGTTGGAGGTAGGTCACTGCCGGAACCTGCTTGGGGGAGCCACCAGGAAGTCTATGGCCAAGCCATACCTGATCGTCTGCCTCACCCAGACATCGGGCATCGTTGCGTCCCATTGGTCTGCGAAATATGTGAGGCGACCACCAATGGGATAGCTCGAGCTTGAGTCACTTGGAGCGGCGATACGGCCTGCCCCGCTTGTTGGCTGCTGAGCGCCTGGAGATATGTTGTTGATAATTGCTCCGAAAGGGCCGCTGCTGCTGCTGTTGCTGTCTGTCCTGATGGAAAGTATTCTGTTGGTAGGTCGGGGTGTAGTAGTCAGAGGCTGGGCGAAAGGACTGGGGCCTGTAGTAGGGTTTCTTACATTCCGTTGGTTTGGAGTTGGATTTAATCTTTTTCCTTCCTTCTTTGGTTTCCGTGATGACCGCTTTAAGGGCCTCACCAAACAACTGCTGGCTGGCAAATGGCGCGGTGGCAATCTTCCACTTTTGTTTCATGTCTGCCTGCTATGACTTGAGCCAGATCACCCTGCGGCCCACCACCACTGCACCTATGGATCTTGCCGCGAATTTTGCCGCGTGCAGCGTGGCATCTGCAGAAAGCTCAACTGCTGCCATCAATTTATTGTGATCCTGGTGGACCCTGGTGTTTTCCAGCTCTATTTGCTCCTGTTGTTGGCGAAGCCAGAGGAGGGTGGCCCTATTAAAGAAGGACGCCGAAGTGGCTGCCTTTACTGCCCAAGCTGCGGCCTGATGGTTTCTGCGTAAAAGTTGTTCCAGCCGCTTGTCTTCCGCTTTCAGGATATCGTCCGGTTCTGTGACTAGCAAGTTCGAAGACGCCATGTCCAGTATAGGCTCATCCACCTTTGGTGGCTCCACAGATGTAACAAAGGCCTCTGCCATGTTGTACATCAGTTTTTCTGAATTTAATGGTGGCTTACCCGCTCCAGGGACCTCCCATTGCTTTGAGATGAGGTCAGAGAAGAGAGATGGGGCTAGAATCTCTTCCGATTTAGTGAGTTGAGTGGCAAAGAGAAGCTGAGCCGCTTCGCCCTCTGGGGAAGTCTGCTGCTCTGTGGATGAGGCAGTCTTGGGTTGCAACTGTGTCACAATCTTAGCCTTGTTGAGGAGTGTTTTAAACAAAGATGCTCGGAATAGGCCTTGGAGCGCCGGAGCCTCCGGGAGGTCAGTCTTGTCGGCGGAAAGCACCTGATCATCCTTATCTGCTGAGGTGCCTGACGCTTCTGATGACGAAGGTGGCTGAGGGCACACATAGTCCTGGTCAAGCTGAAATGAGATGGAGGGAACCGTCCCTGAGGTAGAAGGGCGATCCTCAGCGTGGCAGGGAGGAGTAGGTTGAGCAGCTAGGTGACAGGTGGTGACCGCAGCCATGATCATATCCTTCATCTGAGCAAGTAGGCTTTGCTGTAGTGCCTCCAAGGTCAATGACCCCTCTGAGGACAATGTGGTTGTCTGCTGCTCTTCGATATGTGCGATGGGCTGGAAAGGAATGACATCCCCCTCATGCACAGTCACCTCCAGTGATAAGGGAGGTGCTGGTCGCCTTTCTCCTTCAGGTCGTGGTGGAGAGGGTGAGATGTTGGCCTGCTGCGCTTCTGGAACTTGCGCCACAACATCCTGCTGCTTGTTCGTAGCCTTCTGAGTGCAGGTCTCCCCTTTTCCCACGGCCTTAGAGGGCTTGAGGGAGGCGGTCTTAGGCTTTTTCGCATCAGGTTGTGCTGAAGCAAGATGTTTGCGCTTTGAGGTGCATTTGCGCAGTCCCTCTGGCTATGGCGATAACGCTCTGGAACGTGTCTGGGAAGGGGTCTCCATGAGGACTGTCCCAGCTGGCAAAGAGAAACCATAACGGGAGAAGGGAGAAAAAAAATTATTTTGAGCTTCCTAGTGATGCTGGTGAAAAAAGCCCCCCCCCCCTAATGCAAGGAGGGGCCCCAGCCTGTCAGCACTCCAGAAGCCTTATGACAGTGAATTCCAACTCTTGGGAAAGTTGATATAAGTGCTATCCTTGAAAGCAAAAAGGCAGGCTAGGAAAAGGGCAGGCCCCAAAATGGCTGCCGCTGGTTGCCTTCGCTCTGCCCTTACTCAAAATGGCGGCCGCCTAGGAAAAAGGGCAAGCCCCAAAATGGCTGCCGCTGTTTGCCTTCGCCCTGCCCTTACTCAAAATGGCGATGGATTTTCAAAATGGCGGCCGCCATCTCCTCCTTGCAGAGTGAGTCAGCAGGCCCTTGCCAGAAGCTACTGATTCAGGCCTCTGGCAGCGTCCTGATGATCCGCAGCTCTTGCGGAGAGATCAGGCACTGCCTGCAACCTTCCATGGGTGTTCCCTTCACCCTAGCACCCAGAGCGCTGCAGCAGACGTCCCAGAGGCTCTAACAGGCCCCTAACAGCCTCAGAAAACTGCGTAGACCAGCCAGAAGCTCCATGCCGCCGGAAATTGCCAGCTGATCGTCGGAAATTGTCTCGGAGGCCGCCTGCTACTTTGGTAAGTTAGCGGACAGCGCGCTAGACCCCCCCTGCCTCAGATGGAGCAGCGGGGGTGGGAGCGGGTGGGTTAGGCCCTAACAGGCCTCTGACGGCCTGGCAAGGCAGCAGCAAGGCAAGAAGACGGCTCAGCGTGACTCGAAAAAGGCACCCTGGGGAGCCAGCTGATCTTCGGAGCAGCTCAGAGCCGGCCCGCTACCTCGGTAGGGTAGCGGGCATCGCGCTAGGCCCCCGCTGCCTCGGACAGAACAGCGGGGGTGGGGGGTGGGCTGGGGCAACCTCCCAGAGCCATGCCTACTTTTAAAAAGTCAATTTGGTGCTGCAATTGCCCCCAGACATGTTCATTCTATAAAGCCCTACTTGGGGGGGGCGAGGGGGGGGAAATGTGATACTAGAACTTTGCCCCCCCAGCCGTCCTTATAGGCGGGCAACGGAATTGAGGAGTAAAACGATTTAAAATGAAGTATGATAAATATCTGGGGAAAAAACAGAAAGGAGAATAATGATTACTTACAATATGAATACAGTAAGAATTATGAATTAATGAAAATGCCAGTCAGTGTATCTATTCGATGACTGAGAAGAAACTGGGCCGGGGGAGGAGCCTGGCCCTCCTTTTATAGCTTTAGTTCACAGTCAGTAGATCTAGGAAATGACAAGACTAACCAAATAATCTTTGTATTATCTCTCTACATTTGACGGAGAAAGATAATTTCATATAGTTCCTCCACCTGATGAAATCATTGCTAGCACTGATACCATGTATGAATCAAGATTAGATTTAGGCAAAAGATGGTGCAATTTTAGTTTTGTCTTTAAAGAAATTAATTTTTTTCATGATGAAACATTGGTTCTTTCATTGTTCTAGCTAAAACAAAATTACAAGTGTTAGTGCTATATTAAATCATGGATCTGTTAAATATCAGCTTCGAATAGAAAACTAAATGGAAGGCAAGACATTGATAAATTGCTGACAACATATATTTCAGTATAATTTTGGTAGGCCATTTGGATTTTGAAGTATCAACCTGAGGATTGGTGTTTGCTTTAACTGAAGTGTTAGAAAAAGAGAAGAAAAGTTATTCCAATGCCAATGATGGAAAAGTGCTACTTGGGAACAGTCATTAGAACCTGGAGAACCACCTGTCTTAATTTTGCTATACCATGCATTTAATATATTTATTATTAAATTTGTTCCTGCCCTCTGCTGCTACACCCTTCTGAAATTCAAGAATGACTGAAAGCACAAACACATTTGTTTCTGTCCTATGTTCTCAGAGACATTGAAGTAGGATTACAGACTTGAGCTGAGAGCAGGGAGCAAATGATAACATCTCTGATATCATCACAAATAATCCAACTTGTATATTTTCCATTGGGCATTAGGAAGCAAAAGGAATAATTGCATCACTTGCATGATTAAACCATGAAGCACATATCATTGTCTGACACTGTAACTTGTAATGGAATTTACAAGGTGGATGTCTGTGATCATGACTGGGATCATTTCCTTATCTACATAGTTTTTATTTTCTATTGTGGCATGGCTCATTTGACTTACTTCATGTTGTGTTCTGCACATGTGCGGGCGGAGTTTTCCCTCCAGTCCGCCTGTGTGAACTTGTGAACCGGCAGCTGATTGGCGCTCCAGCCAATGAAGACAATGACAGGCGGAGCCGCGGGAGAATACAAAACCAGTGGCCCACCTGAAAGCAAGCCAGTCAGTACATCATGAGTTTTGCTCGCGGTTACAATAAAAATGGGTACCCTCGCGGTCATCCAAACTGACCCGCTTCTGGCGTATTTTTGTCCTAAAAGGATGGGGGTTTTGGCTACAACACTTCATGTGATATATTGAATAAACACAATAAACTGAATGGATACATAATGATAGCTGTAAATTATGATTTGCAGATCACAGTGATTGGGTTCAGTATACTAAGCCAAAATCAAACAAATGAAATTATGGCATATTGCATTGCATGAGGAGAAAACCTAATGAATGAATAGCCTTGAAATCTATGAAGCCCTAGTTTTTGAGATCAGATATATATTCTTGCTTGTTAACAAGCAAGCCATATTAGCCATATGTCCTCTTATCCTGTAATCTGAAATATATTTAATTAGTGAACTGATTCATTAGTAGCATTCACACATTTTTCTGGCACTGTGTAGATTTGGCTTACTGTGCTGAATCAACCACACCCAGTATGCCATAGATGTCCTTCTTCATAAATATTTGTTAGGTTATTGGCCTTTTCTCCTGAACAAGTAAACACTTTAGAAATTGTAGCATTGGGAAACTGTATTTACTTTGTTTTGTTTTAAAGGAATTTTTTATTGTTATGGTTTATGCTATATTTTTCTTGTATTACATATTCCTTCTTTCTCGCAATATGTTTGCTTATTCAGTTTCCTCTGGAGATTCGTAGAAATGTGACCTTAATAGTGTATGTTGTCTACGGAATGCTGTCTTCCAGTAGGAAATTTGTGTATTTTGTATTTATAGTGGGAATATTTCAAAAAAGTAGTTACTTCCTGAACATTAAAATATATTTTATGATTTTTTTTAAAAAAAATATGAATATAGCAAATATAGTTAAGTTTCTTATAAGATTGCTTATGTACAATTTTCTATCAAAGAGAGCTATATAAAAATGCATTTTAGTGTTTAATATTCTGCCCTAAAAGTTCTTTATATAGGACTAAGGTATTAGGATTTTATGATTAATCTTAGATCAGTATGTAAAAGTAGATTGTTGAATAGAACAACAAATTGAACCTGAAATTCATGACCTATTGTTGCAATGGGCAAATTGTGAATCAAGGATTGTGGTTTCTGATAGGAGAGTTCCATTCATTTTTTGCATTGTAGGGGTAGGATTACAAAATCAGAGAGAGAGAAGAACAAAGTTTGGATCTTCTTTAACTATGGACCCACTCATAATTCTGCCATTCAGCCCCCATCTGAGAAAAGGTTTGCCCAATCATTAGGGTGACCAACCGTCCTCTTTTGCCCGGACATGTCCACTTTTTACGTCCTGTCCGGGGCGTCCGGGCGGGTTTTA
>JAEANM010019819.1:0-12265 GCA_017656035.1 Myanophis thanlyinensis | reverse complement strand
CACAAGCTCACATTACTTTGAGAACTATGAGGCCGAAAGCGCAGGCCTGAAGATGACGAATGAGACTTCGTCGAAACGTTGCCAAGAAACTTCAAATCCTACACGGGAAAAAACCCGAATAACCAAATATCCACATACAAATACCCGCGAAAACCTCAGAAAACAAATATATATATATAGCACTTGAAAATCTGATTTATTTTCTATAAATTTCCCCATATGAACTGTTACATCACTGATACATTCCAGTAAATGTTAAACACTTTTATGAATCCTAAGCTACATCACAAAATCTAAACTATATAAATTCTGGAGTGATCACATCTACAATAAACAGCACTGGAATAAGCATTTAAAATTAATATTCAAAATTAATATTCTTCTTACAAAACAATTTTCATGAACTAGCAATTAGAAGCTGAATTTAAAATGTCAATTATTAATCATAACATCTAGCTTGAAAAGAATTTATTCCACTGTTCCATAATGTACATTTGTATACTGCCATCTGTTCCCTATCGTTATCTCAGATAATAAAATTGTCCTTTTAAATATGCTTACTGTATATGCAGAATGCATTACGGGCATGGATTGTACATATTGAAAGCTACTAATATAAGATGAACTTCTTGCTATTTAGCTTAATGTAAATATTTGGTTAAACAGCAAAATTAGCCTCCATACACTCTTGGCTACTTAAGCTAACATATAAGTAGTACATATGGAACAGAGAAGAATGTGGCCCGATTTCATGCCATCATAACTTTACACGTGAAAGAGATACACAGTCATTCCTCAAAGTTCATTATTTCTTCACCTATTATAAGTTGTATTGCTAGGATGGGTCAGATGGGAAGCTACAGACAATATAAGTATGAGCACAAATGTTACATATGTGCACAAAAATAGCCTGTTATGAATTAGAGTATGACTCAAGCTACTTGAATAGATACAAATTTAGATCCCATTATAATCATCCATATAAGTCACTGAATCCTGAGCAAATCTCAGACCAGTTTACAGATTCATATTTAATCACTTGATCATTCAAGTATACGTGATTATTACAGAAATACCAACAAAGTTAAAGTCTATCAAAGTAATACCTTGAATCCAACATAATCAGAAGCAACCCAATGAAATCAATGTCATCATTAATTTAGCTCCTACTATTGTTAATTGATTCAATCAATTATATTTTTAGCTAAGTTAAATTATCTGTATTCATTATTTACAAATGTACGTGTGAATTAGCCTTCTAAATGCTCATATTACAGTCTACGTAGCCCTAAACTTTCTGACACAGATAGACTAAATTAAATCCTATACTTGCAAAGGAACAAACAATTCTCCGAGTTACATGCAGCTGGATAACAGGAAAAAAATCCATTCTTAATTCTCCTTCAGGCGAAGTATATTACAAGTAACCTTCATAGTATGTCAACACTCAAGAAATAAAAATTTCAACACTGAGGTTTATCAATAGAGATGGAAGTAACATAGAACTATTTGAGTAGACAGTGTATTAACTGCTAACAAAATAAATAAGGAAAGGAGTACTATCTGAGGACCACATTAAACTGAATTCAGAGAAGACTACATTACACTTTTAATAAAAATTAAACAATTCTGCCTAACATTTAACAGTAAACTGTAACCACAAATTATTCATAGCTGTCAAAAGTTAACCATGGGTAACTTCAGTTTATCACAAGATGATGTCACAAGAACAGGAAACAATTATCTATATATATAAAACTAAACATTTATTCTATGCTATATTTTCCAATTCCAAAAAATAAAATAGGTAGCTTGGTTGGTAGAATATGTTCCACAACAAAAAGAGAAACACAAGTTAAATACTTGTAATGTACTTCTTCTCTGAAAACTTACCATGGAGCATAAAACTTGATGAAAGTGATCCCATTAGCCACTTCTTTATCAAAATCTTTTTCAGACAGGGAAAGAACTTTGCCCTATCAAAAGAAATGAAGGTTAGAATCAAATTGCCTTACCCATAGGATCCTAATTATAAACCCTTTATTGTGGATATGCAACATTGGTAGCTCCAGGAACAGCATAATCCAAAGGGAAATAGAATGTTCTGGAATTCTCTGGAACATTTTGATCCCACACTGGCAATTTTTTTAAAGTCAAAGTGATGCAACATCGTTCCTGTTATATACCCACTGCTGTTAAAACTGTTTGACAGCTAAACAGATGTTGAAAAGAACTGAATTTAAAGTTATGGAAATGCTAATGAACTTTTTACTGGTTTTGGTCCAGTGATTTCTTCGTTTTCCCATTGTTCTTCTTTTCGGACAGTCTTGTTTATTGTTATCCCGTCTGACCTGTCCATTTGTACCCTGTCACCTTGCTGGGTCACATACTAAGACAGAAAGTATTTCTGAGTATATCATCCTGGCAACAGAATATGATGTCACAAGGATAATGACTGAGTAAAAAAAAAGCAGTGGAATTTAATTTGCTGCTGTTCAACAGGAAGTAAAGCTACAACATTTAAATATACATACAGTATATGAATAGCCAAACAAAGCGAAAATAAGGAACTATTTTGGTTTTGCAAATATAGGCATATATTTGGAATTGGTCTAGAACCCTAGTTTAGAAAATAATTTTTAGTGAAAGAAAAAACTATCTTTAATGCAAGAACTTCCAAAGACCTACCTCAGGAGTTATTTCTGGTAAAGATGCTTTTGTAGTTTTAACATCATTCATGGCTTCCTTGGAATCTTTTAATTGAGATTCTATATACTCTTTCAAAGAATCTAAATCTCTCTTTCCTTTGTATTGGTCAACCTAAAAATCAAACCACAATTATTACTACAGTGTTTCTCCAAAAAGAATACTTTCTTTTGACACCCCCCCCACCCCAAATGGCTAGGTCTTCTTTTTGGAGGGTTACAATTATTGACTCACCTCGCAGCAGGGGCACCCACAGCCCCACCAAGCAAGACCCCACTATTGGCCCACTTCTTCTGCAGCCGCTTGCCACCACTCATGCGCATCGCCCCGGCTTCCATTCACCTTCAGATGTCTTCTGGAAAGCCCTCTACAGCCAATAACAATAATCTGGATATCCAATAATCTGGATCACACCAGAGCTCTATTATCAGCTGCAGAGGGCTTTCTGGAAGGCATCTGAAGGCGAAATGGAGGCTGGGGCAATGCGTGAGTGGCGGCAAGCAGACACAGAAGGTGAGGCAGGTGTCGGGGTGTGCAAGAACTGGTAAGTAGGGCAGCTCCACCCCCCATCCCCACCCTAGCTTATTTTTTACCTGTGTACCTCACTCTTCCCCCTGCACTCCAGAGTGGGCAGGGTCTTAATTAGGGCTGATTTTGTAGGTGGGGCTTAATTTCATTGCATGCGCTCAAAAACATGATAGGGCTTCTTTTCAAGGTGGGTTGTCTTTTTGGAGAAACAGTGTAGCTTAGCAAATATCTTCTAATGTCCCATTAGAATATGGTTATGTTAAATAGTTATTGCAGGATACAATAGTTGATAAATATATTATTTTACCATTGGCTTTGATTTAGCTGGATTCCAAGCTTTATTATTTTTTAAAACGTTGAAAATCTGAATGTGTTTAGATGATGATTCTTTGCTGAACAACACTTAAGGAAGTCATACTGAAATCAGAATTGATTTAATTGGGTCTAAACAGACATTAGGAAAATCAAGACTGGAGTTTTAGGCGGGAAAACACAGTATTTTGACTGCAGTTGTACATGGGCAAAAGGAAGAGGGTGGGTTTTTTTTACTCCAAGGAAAAGAAATCTGAAATGGCAGAAGGAGAAAACAGTGCCAGAATATAAAGGAAATGGCTTAAACTAAGGAATACATTGAACAGATAGAACAATCTTATTATTAGGCCTTTATGGGGAAAAGATCTCATATTCCAATGAGACTTCTTCATTTACATCTTGCCTGAAGGCTATCATGACCATCATTTATCTTCCTAGTGAAATACAGTTCAGAAAAGATTGCTTTTGTAAATTCAGCATAAATAAGATTGAAACTCTTACAACAAAGTTTATCTTTTTCTAACATGCTTGTGTTATGATTCAATAATATAAAGATTTAACTTTAAGAATTAGAGTGCCAGGTTTTCATAATCATATTTGAAGCAGGCCGAAAGATAATCTAGTCCAAGCAATCATGTAAAAGTAAATCTGTAATTTCACAAATAAGGCCAATTTGCAATATTCTTACCTTTTCTCCACCTCTGAACCAAAGCAGAGTTGGATAACCTCGCACCTGATTTTCTGAGCAGATTGCAGAATGCTCTGTGCAGTCCACCTAGGAATTCAAGATTTTGCTTTAATCCACAAAGCCCAATATTATAGTGTAAATTTATTCAGTAAGTATAATCTTAATAGCTGTTTGAAAATGTTTAAATCTATATACTCAACTGTACAAAAGGAGCAACTATTGAATTGATATACTGTACATTAAAGTGAGTTATGTATGGAGCTAAACTTATTGGTGTTGAAATAAAATACTTATTTCTACATTTATAGGCTCCCAATTTCAAACCACAAAAGAGGAAATAGAAAAATTTCTGGCTAAGACTAGAGTGAAAAAAAGAGATATGTAAACCCAATACAATAACTAATTCATAACAGAATCAAAGACCAAACGTGAGACTCGATGTTGAAGAAAGCATAAAGACATAAATAATTTTTGAACAATTTCTGTAAGCATCGTAATAAACTTGTCAAAACTTAAGCAAAAAAGACTTTCATGAATGGAAAGCCGGGAAAGAAAGAAAGAACATTAAGATGAAACAGCAAATGACAGTAGAAATTTAGAAGTTTAATATTTATTGAATGGAACAAAATAGGGGAAAAACAATTAAAAGGTAAGGTAAAGATTATAAAAATAAACTGACAGAGATGTACAGATGGAGCCATCTAGCTCTTGTTCATATTCTTTATATTCTTCAAACATACATTGTGACTAGATCTTTTTAAAACCCTAAATATGGTCAAATAGAAAAAGCTACTAAAGAGAAACAAGGTTATGTGTAACATTTAAACACACCAACAGAAGTATTAAATGAGTGAATAGTTAAGAAAGCTAAAATGGATTTAAGCGGAGAATCAAGCAGTCTGGAAGACAAACAACAGTGCAATCAGCATAGCATGAAGTGTGCTTTTTGAAAAGAAAATGCACATTTTAAAGCATTATAAAGAGAATAGACAGACCTCAGCTAGAGTAGTAATGTGAGCCAAGCAAGGCAAAGAAGAATCAGAGAGAATATGCCCAAAACTCAACTTGCAGAGAAGACTGAAGAATGAAGTTGGGACTGAAAGAGAAAAAGAAGATGAAAGTGACAATTTAAGGGGAAACAAATCCTGCCTTGCGCACACTGAGTTTGAGACAATGACTGAGTCACCTGCAAAGTGGAAACAGGCCTAATTTAATGGAAAATATTAGACAAACCTTTGTGTTTAGAGGCAGTCACTAAAAACCATGCTTCGGGATATTTGCCTTCATACAAAAATTTAATTTTTTTAAAAAGAAAACCTAGCTGGATTCAGCAGATATTTATGCTTCTTTTCTATAATACAGAAGCTGGCAATAAAATACACCTGAAAAACATTGTCTAATGATAACGGGTAAGAACTAAAGAGAAAATAGGATTATCTAAAGCAAACATATAGTAAGTAAAAAAAATCAACTAAGATTTTTTAGGACCCTGAATGAAAAATTTAATTTAAAGCCCATTAAAGGAAATATAGTGTTTGTTTAAAAAAAACAATGATAGGAGGGAAACCAAGAAAATGCCAATAAACTCCAGAAAATGAAGCAAAGGAATAAAAAATGAAAAGCTATATCAAATGGTAAGAAATAATCAAGGAGAATAAGAACTGACAATAGTTCTTCTGATGTGACACAAGTAAGATAATTAGAGACATTAAACAGAGTAAACTCTCCCTCAAGACAAGTTGTAATCAATACATAAACACGATAATAAAAACTGGAGTCTAAATATTTAAGAACAACTTAAAATTATTAAAGAAAACGATTTAAACAAATGGCGCAAACTGAAACATAAAAAATAAGATTATCTAGAAGAGTAGGTAAACATTAAATGTTTAAAGTTATAGGGCTTGGGGGAATACAATAGATTTTTGCTTGGGGCTAGAAAATAAGAAAAAAAGCAGCACGTATGCCTTTCTGGGAATCTGCAAGACAGTTCTCTGAGAATGCATACATATTCTTAGCAGCTGCACCCTACACCTCAGCCTGGGTGGAGGTCATACAGAAAAGACTTTCCAAAGATGATTACAGGGCTTGGTGGCATATACAAAATAAGATACTGTGATCCCAAATCATGGAAGACTTAACAGGTTTTTACCTAAAATGGATCCGTAAATGAACTGAGAGAGGCTGAAATATTGGAATGATTTGATCCTAATACCTGGTTCTTGTTATTTCTGTAGTTGCTACATTTTAAACCACCTAATATTTTCACGCAGTGTTTAAAGGCTCTGCTCAAACTGAGATGTTTATCATGGTATTCTTCTGAAGAGGGTATAAAAAACTGCCAAAGAGGTTCAAAGAGAATCAACCCTCCTTATAAACGAGTGATGAGGGACAAGGGCTGAGAAGAAAGATGACTGGCTTTTGTGTGTTTTGTCAGCATCCTTCAGTATTAATTGCATCCAACGAAAGTAGTGATAGGAACCAAACACAAAAGTTGGTAGCAGAACAAAGTTGAGATATGAACAACAATAAGATTTAAAATGCCATTAGTAGAATTTATCAGAATAAAAAAGGGATGAGAGCAAGCAAATCTTGAAGATAAGGAAAATGTTAAGTAAGGAATCATAGGGAAACAATTAGGATTAAAAGCTAGAAGTACGAAGAAAAATAAACCAGGATACAAAATCAGAAAAAATAAGTAGGAAAAAGAAACGGTAATAATCTATGAATTATCTTTTTTTAAAAAAGTTAACTTTGAAATGAGAAAAAAATGGAAAGGGGAAAATAAAAAACTTTCATAAAAATGAAATGAGCTGCCCCATTTTTCAGGAACACACACACACACAGCATTTAAATTGAGGTGCTGTTCAACTCTAGTTAACTCTGAGTATCTAAATTTATTAAGCACAGAAATTATGGTTTCTATCTGACCAAAGCAGGGAGGAGAAAGAAATTAATTCATTTACTTTAAAAGCAATCAATTATCTGTTCCTAATGCTCTGATGAAATGAGATAGGATAGTCAGATCAAGCAAATAGTACGTTTAAGCCCATTGAATTCAATGGAAATAGACTAAATTAAATTTTGAAGCAGCTTTGCCCAGACTAGTCCTGAGGGACTATAATTCCGAAATAACATAGCTCAAAGAGTAAGAAAGAAAATACTGTAGGTGAGGAGCAACATGAAACAAGAACAAGAAGTTAGCAGGAAAGTTTAAAAAAATTACCAGCCCCAAACTGCGTTTTTTAAAAAAGGTAAACATTTTTAAAGGGGCTTTCTTACATATGGTTGAGAATTTTTTCTCAGCTTTAACAGTGCACCCAATTGAAAACTCAGACCGGCAGCAAGGGGTTTTTTCCCCATCAGAAAGCCAACAATATAACTGTACTCCTTTTAGTTGTTCCAATACCTACAAGCAAATGCCTACAATGAAAACAAGAGCTCTGTTATAAAAGTAAGCTGCATGGCTGGCCTTCTTCTTCTTTAAAATAACAAAATCTATGGTACCCCTGCCTCTGTATTAACTACTCATGAGATTTCTTACAAAGGGTAAGAATTTATCCAGGATAAGCTGTATTTCTCAGGAAGCCCAATCAATCAATCTGAAGCAAATGGACAAGCCTTTTGACAAACACGCACGGCTCCAGTAAATTCAGGAATTACGGTGAGTGAATAGCTTGCATGAAAGATTCCAAAATGGGAATTAATAATATTAATTGTAGTCTATGAATCAAACAGTGTTCTTTTTTATTTTTTGGTCAGAGCTACTTCCAAAATAATTCATTTTCAACTTAAGACTGACCTACCTTGGCCAATCAAACTTACCTTTCCAATCTTGATGGACTTCGACCGTTCAAAGGACAGCGACAACTGTTCCCAAGTAGGTGCCAATGCCTTGCAGTGGCCACACCAAGGGGCATAGAATTTAATGAAGTGATTGCCTTTAAAAGAAAAGAAAGGCTGCAGTATTCACACAAAATTATTCATTTAGTTATTACATATCTCTCTTTATGCAGTACAGCTTCAAGAAGAAGCAAGTCTTTGACTTATACCATATTTAGATTTCCGTTCCCACAGAATCACACTTTGATTTCCTGCATTAGACACTAATCTTCTACTTTTATACTTAATACTCTTAATGATTTACTCTGCATTTCTCCATCCTAATAATTCACTAAAAGCAGAGTATTTGTTTGAAAGTCACCTTTCCAGATCTGCAACTTACAATGTTGAAAGAGTTCCCCACCCTTTCTGGCTTTGTGGCCCAGCCGGGGTGTGTGTGTGTGTGTGTGTGTTAGAGGGGATGCTTCTGTGTGAGTGGCAGGCAAGCACAAGTGCAGCTCCCATTTGCGCAAGCAGCAGGCATGAGCACCCGCCACTTGTGCAAGTGGAGATGCTCTCCCACTACCAAATGAGGGTCTTTGGTACTCTCTTGAGTTTGGTTGTTTTCTTGCAGACATTTCATTACCCAAATTAGGTACCAGTTAGTAAAGAATGTGGTTTATTCTCAATTCTAGTGGCTTATCCTGTCAGTGTTGGTGGGAGTGGTCTTGGAGGTTCTTTGGTTAGGCTGTTAACTGTTAGCTTGTTTGGCAGTTCCTTGATTGGGGTATTGTTTACTTCTTGAGTGTTGTTCTGGTATTAATTCTGGTATTAATCTATGCTCATCTGGATGTTAATTGCTGGTGGGGATGTGTTTGAGTCTTTTGTTCCCTTTTTGGCTTGTTGATTGATCATTCTGCATAGTATGTACATACTATTTATATCTATGTGTCTATTGATGGGCAATTAATCATACTGCCAGGTTTCCAGGAATTCTTTAACGTTTTTGGATTTGGCTTAGTCTAGAATGTTCACATCCCCAGTTGAAACTATGGTTAAGTGTGTCCATATGTTGTGAAATTAAAGGGTTTTCACATGTCTTCTGACTGCTAGTTGATGTTGGTAGATATGTTCTGTTAATCTTCTGCCTATTTCTTCTATATACTGGGTGTTGCAGTCTTTACACTATATATTGTAGGTGAATCCTGTTTTTTCTTCTGGGATTGGTAGGTCTTTTGGATTATTTAAGGATGTTTGGAGGGCTTTAGTTGGAGGGCTTTAGTTGGTTTGTGTGCTATGCTGATTCCCTATGGTTTTAATACATTATTGGTGATTCATGAGATGTTTTTGATATGGCATTGTTATTCTTTTTACAGCTTGTATTGATTGTGCTATATTGCAGGGGTGTCAAATTCGATTTCATTGAGGGCCACATCAGGATTGTGTTTGACCTTGGAAAGCTGGTGGGCATGACCATGTTGGGCGTTCAACACAGGCTCAAGATGCATTTTTTTTCCTTTGCATTCAAAACAGCTATTCCAGACAAAGAAAAATTTACTTTCTGGCATAAATTGTCTCAGTTCCATAATGTAGAGATTAAAGACATGTAGAGTCCCCAGCTGCTATGGGGCCTGACTCTTTTCTATAGGTGCAAAGCATAAATGAACTGTCAGTTTCTCCCGATGTTCCTAAAAACTGTCTGTCAATTTTTAGTCAATCTCTGTTACTACCACTGACACAGCTCTAGAGGAGAACTTAATATTAGTAATAATTTACAAAATTAATATACCACCCAATTCTCAACGACCCTGGGTGGCTCTCACAACAATAAAAAATTGTATAATTAAATCAATTACAGGTAAAAGATTAAGATAAAAGAAGACAAACTCAATCATAAGAGGGGGCTCACTCTCTCTCATCAAAGACCTGGGTGAAGAGCCAGATGTTTTTGGCTCTTCTGAACAACAGCCATCCAGATCTTGGAGGGTACTTAGTGGTAGCTGGCAGATGCTGCTAAAGAGGTGAAGAAGGTGCTGCCTCCCTCCAGCACTCTGCCAGCCAAAACAGGCCGCAGAAATTGATGTATCTTCTAATGAGCTTCTATTTAGAAAATGATTTGAAAGATGATATAGGCACCTTGCTGTATTGGGGCCTAGTCAGTTTTGACACAACTGTATTTATGTCATGCTGCTGCCAAATGATTTAGACACCATCTTGGAGGAGAAAAAAGAACAAAGGCTAAATGAATCAGGTATGAAAAATTAGATTAGCTTCAGGAGGCAGAGTATCTCAGTACTTATCAATACTCAATACTTATTTCAGTAGTTTAAAACTTAGCATCTGGTTTTCCATATCTAGATTTAGAAGCTATGCTGAGTTAAGCCTGGTTAATATTGGGGGTGGGGAAATAACCCAATCTTAGAGGGTACCTAGTTTTGGTTGGCAGAAGCTGCTAAAGAGAAGTTGAGCTTTGCAACACCCCCCCTCGGCCCGTTTTTAGCTAGTGCTGTAAGTTGCCATGGAGGCTGCGCAGGGGCTGCCTGTGGCTCCACCATGGTCCATTTTGGCTAGCAAAGGCACTATGGGCCAATCATTTGGTATTTCCAGGCCACTCCTGTGGACCAGAACTAAGCAGCCCATGGGCTGGATACTGCCCGCAGGATTTGAGTTTGACTCCCCTGTTACAATGGATTGCATGGTCAGATACTTTTTGATGAAGTTGCCATTTTGTTCAAAGACCTTGTGTAGCTGATCTAGTTCCTGTTTCTGCTGTTTAGGGTTGCTGCAGTATGCTTGTGGTCGTCTGAAAGGAGTTCCTACACAGCTTCTCTTGTGGGAGGTTGGTTATTGCTTTGGTAATGTGGCATTAAACTGATCGATGTGGGTGATTTTTAGGTACATTTGTGTTTCTAGTTTGCCATCATAGCCTTCGCTGAGTGAGTTGTGAATTGTTTTCTTCTTCCGTAGTGAATTAGATTCCTTTGAAGATGTTCATGGTGTTGTGGGTGTTCTCTAAGTGGTCATTTTTTTTATTACGGTGAAGGTGTCAATTAAATATCTGATCTTTTTTTGTGTTGTACTGAGGGATTGCTATTGATCCTAGATGTTGCATTACAACCTCCGCTAGAAGTCTTGAAAGTGGTGATCTTATCAACCTCAGCCTAACCATATACTTTAAATTTGACAGAAAAACTTGTCAACAAATGAAAGGGACACCTATGGGATCAACATCAGACCAACAATCAAGAAGTAAACAATACCACAATCAAGGAACTATCAAATAAGCTAACAATATACAACCCAACCAAAAAGCCTCCAAGACCATTCCCACCAACACTGATAGGGCAATCCACTAGAATATAAATTGAGAGGAAACTCCATTTGTTACTAGAATTCATGTTACCTAGTTTCAATAATGAAGCATCTACAAGAAAACAACCAAGTTCAAACAACCAAGCGCTGAACCCCAATGACCCCTCATTTCAACCTTGAGCCACAAATATTCTCTTTAATTTGATTAAAAATCAAATAAATAAGTAAAATTACCTTCTGCTATATGTTGCTTGAAATTAGCTGCTGAGAGCTCATAAAGACCTTGCTTTGTATCAGGTGCTTTTGATGGCTTCAATTTAGGTTCTTCCTCCTTGTATTTAGCAACAAGGAAAAGAACATAGAAAACAGCATGCTTAAATTTCAAAAGTATTCCTAGATTTACAAAAGGTTGTTTAACAACTATTCAAAGTTACAAAGTACTTTTAAAAAATGTACTTATGACCCATCCTTGAAATACTGGACTTTACAATTGCTGCTCCCTGCCCCCAGTCATGTGATCACATTTTGGGCACTTGGCAACCAGCTCAGATTTACAACTGAATACCATGCTCTCATGATTGTGGTTTACAACTTTTTTTTTTCAGTTTGACCATTTGGAATAACGAATTTGCTTAACAATCATATGATCCATTTTACAACTGTTGTAAGAATGGTTGTAAAATCACATCCAGTCACACAGTGCCTTGACTTATGACTGCAATTCCAAGTTCTGTTGTGGTTGTAGGTCAAGATCTACCTGTAGTTATATTTATTATGTACATAATAAAACTATAACAACTATCCAGGTTAACGATATACATTACAATTTGTGTCTACGTGTCTATGGGTATCTAATTTGTTTGAGTGTACGAGAGAGAGAGAGAGAGAGAGAGAAAG
>JAEANM010019818.1:0-12265 GCA_017656035.1 Myanophis thanlyinensis | reverse complement strand
AAAACTTTAAAACCCAAAGTTAAAATACCCCGGAGGTATCAGGCCAGGCCAGCTAGCTGGAAAAGATGAGTTTTTAAAATATGTTGAATAAAAGTATGTTGAGAAATCCCATCACCATTCAGAACCAAATAAACTGAAAGCATTTTTACATTAATCCAATAGAGGTTAGATTAAATCACCTGTTCCCATTCCAACTTCTGAATATGTACAGAGCTATTTGATTACTCAATTTTTTGCTTTCCTGCTTGATACGTAGCAAAGATGAACAATATCAAAAGAATACAATAGAAAGCAGATAAGGAACAGATAGCATTGCCCATTGTTTGGAAGGGCTAATAAATACTCTGAATAGCTAAGCTATCATTTCCATGCAATTCCAATCAACAATCAGTCAATAGTAGGAGAACCTCATTTAAGTTTTACTTGTGGCCCACCATGGCAAATGAAATACGAGTCAATAAAAACATGATTCATATTTCAGATCTCATTAGGAAAGATGATGTTTGCATTAGTAATTAAAACCTCTGATTCCAGGTTTTACTGGTGGAGTTAAATGATGGTTCTCTTAGGATAAATCAACTTTACTTTCTAGCTTGATTGGTTTGTGATTATGATCCTATATGGGTATGATAGCTCTTTCTTTCCACTTCAATGTACACAGAGCCATGTTTCAATCCAAACTATTTCATAGGGTTTGTGGAGAGAAAAAAAGATGGAGGAATAAATCTTATGTTTGTTGTCTTGAAGTTCCTCTATCTGTGTGTCTCTCCATCCATTGATCCTTCTATCCATCTTAGAGATGATACTTGGTTAAAATTCAACTTACCCAAAGATCTTGTTCTCATGTGGCAAAGTGTATATAACACATGATACTTTAAAAAAGAAGTTTTATGATATATACAAAAATTTAGACATAGTTCTTTCATGTCTGTCTATCCACCTACCTATCCACCTCTTAGGAAATGTATATGTATGTAGGCTGTACAAGCACACCCACTGTATTCCTGCCAGTTTTTATTTATATCACTGAGAAATATCAGGAACACTCAAGCAAAATAAAAAAGGGGATCAGACCCAAGAAACACAGTCTCCCCCTTTTTAGCTTCTTAAAATGATTCCATTGCCTTATCAAATCATTGAAGACTGTAGGCCCACTCTCTCTCCTCCCCCTCCCTCCATTGTGAGAAACCCCATTCTGTGGAAGCAGATTTGCAGCAAAAGCTCCTTCTGTGCATGGATTAAATGCTTCAACAACACAAGGCTCTTGAGAACTCTTTATTGTTTGGGCACACACTTGCACAGAATATAAATGGTTGTTTAATTGCACATTACAGCCTCATCATTGGCTAGCAGACGGGCATGTGACAGGCAAGGTTTAGTTTAAATCTGCCTGTATTTATTTATTTATTTATTTATTAAACTGCTTTATAGAGAAAACGGACTGATTGGTTAAGACAAGGCCAATGTGCTTTGTGAAACCATAAATCCTTCACACATTTTTTTTTTACTGAAAAGCCAAACCAAACCAAACCGCTTCCCTACTGCTATGGCTCACAATAGAGAACTAAGATCCTGTTAATTATGCAGAATCTGGGCCAGTTCACGCAGGTTGCCAATTCAAAAGAACAGCTGCATTCCTCCTCAACTTTGGGCAGGCCAATAGACATGCAGAGAAAACTCAGTGTGAACTAGACTCTGGTCTGAGACCTTCAGCTGCCCTCTGTTTGGGAGGAGCAGTTTTTTTTTTTTTTTAAATGCAATCATAGTGGCTGAAAGTATCTCTGGCAATCTTCTGCCACAGGTTGGCACAAGCTGATTTGGTACTTAGCAAACCAGATTGGCACAAACTCAGATTTGCCAATTTTTAATTTGGCAGCTCCATTGGCCTTTTAAAGAGCATCAGTGATTTGGGAGGGATGAATGTCAATTCAAACTCCCTCTTCCCAGCTTGCTTGTGCTGCATCCAATAGCAATATTTTTTTTCCTCCACTGTTTTTCTCTATTGCGGTCAATAGCCCATTAAATGAGAGTAAGAAAGTAAATTTATGAACTTGGTTTTCCCTCAGTTAAAGGGCTATCTCCTCATCTTTCTATTGCTTAATTTGGCAGACAGAAATCTCCTTTTGTCTTTTTTTTTTTTTAAAAATAAATTACTGCTTTGTAAGAGGTAAATGATGGGCCTGAATTCAGAAGACAAAGTAAACAAGGATTGCCTCTATTTCTTCAGGGAGCCATGGAGATGACCTTGAAGAAACTAGCTAGAAACCATTCAGAAAACAACAGGTGCCTCCGTATATTTTGGGCCAGGGTAAAAGAGCAGTAAAGCCAATCTAGAGTGCACGTGCTTATAACAAATTTGAAATAATTTGCTAGAATTGTGGGGTGGAATGATTTCATTCTAACTGACCAGTTTCAAGAAGGACTTGTTAACAAGATGGGAGATGAATTGATGGCACACGGCACCCCAGATAATTTGGAAGAGCTGGTCCAACATGCTGTATTAATAGGTAGTTATTGGAAGAGTTGAGGCTTAGAAGGAATAGCAAGGAAACCGCTCTTCCCTCTATAATATTCCTCCCTATTTGCCTGGGCCTCTTCAGAATTCCGTGCTGAAGACCCAGTAGATAATAGAATAACAAAGTCAGAAGGGACCTTGGAGGTCTTCTAGTCCAACCCCTTACTTAGGCAGGAAATCCTACCCCATTTCAGACAAATGGTTGTCCAATCTCTTCTTAAAAACTTCCAGTGTTGGAACATTCACAACCTCTGGAAGCAAGTTGTTCCACTGATTGATTGTTCTGTCAGGAAATTTCTCCTTAGTTCTAGGTTGCTTCTCTCCTTGATTAGTTTCCACCCATTGCTTCTTGTCCTGCCTTCAGGTGCTTTGGAGAATAGCTTGACTCCGTCTTCTTTGTGGCAGCCCCTGAGATATTGGAACACTGTTATCATGTCACCCCTAGTCCTTCTTTTCATCAAACTAGACATGCCCAATTCCAGCAACCTTTCTTTATAGTGAATGGGGCAATTAAAAAAAAAACTTTGTTCCAGGAGAGAAACAGAAAAAAATCTCAAATTATGCCTTTACAAGGAGCTCTCAGACATCTAGCCAGATCTTGCACAGCTAAAGTTCATTCACCCAAATGAACAAAATGCTGCACGTGTGGATCTACAGGCTACACAGTAAGCAAATATCTGACTTGCTCAAGGCCACAGCTTTGGGATACTTTGGAAGAGGTTCTCTTCCTCTGCACGAGACTCTCATACAATTAAAGATAATTAAAGATCACTCAGACAACAGGCAAACACAATTTAATTATTCCTGCTACTCTTTGTTAGAAGAGTATTTAGAAATAGGTTGGGACAGGGGTGTCAAACCATGCGGGTTTAGCAAAGGGAGAAAAAAGTTGTGATACATCACGTCATGGCGACATGAGTTTGACATCCCTGGGTTGGAAGAAACAACTCTCAGACTTGGGGGGGGGGGGGGGAGAAGGCAACAGCCAGTTTTATAGATGAGCCACAGCACAACAGTTTAATTTATTGATTTAGTTGCTGGAAAGGCCAACGCTGGTAAAAATAATTGATGGGCAGATGCTACAAGCTGGGCTTGGATTATGCTGTGCTAACCCTTTACAACTGAAATCACACAGAATTCTTGCCATTCAATGTTATTATTGCTTCCTTAAGATTTTCAATGTGCTGAGGATTGATTGACTACAATTACACAATCCAGATGTGCATTAGGAGCAAAGAACAATTTATTTTCCATCAATAAAATGTCAACAACACTGATTGCAAGCTTTCTTTACTCTCACCCTTCCCCCATGGCTGTTTGGTGCAATGACTCTCCTACCTTACCAGAAAAATACTACCTTCAAACTGAAACCAGGAGTCCAGATTCTGGCTAAGAGTTACCAGATTCTACTCACGAGTTACTCACATTGAAGGAATTGCTGGATGACAGTTTGAAGAAAGGGTTTATTCAACCTTCCTAATCTCCAGTGCCTATACTAACAATAATTATCCCTACAGGAGGTGGTTCTTGAGGACAGTACATGATTATGGATTCCTGAACCAGATGACTGTTAGGGACTACTATTCTTTGCTTCTTATTTCACATACCCTAAGCTTTTTTTTTCAAAAGACATGAAGCTGGATTTGAGAGACCCTCATGATTACATAAAAGAAGTACATGAATATTTAATTGGATTTGTTATGAAATAGAGTGAACATGAATGCAAAGTAAAGGTAGTCTTTGACCTACAACTACAGTTGAGATCAGAATTTTAGTTGTCGAGTGAAGGAGTTATTAAACTCAATGACTTTAATCTCGGCACTCCTGGTTGTGGTCTTTGAATGATCTTATGGGCCATTAAACAGTTGCAGTTCCAAGTAATATCTGTCTTTCAGGTTACCTATGGTTTCCATCCTAGTGCATACTTATAACTCCATTCTGGAGTTTTTGGAATTCCAGGTGAGGCAATGGTTAGCTAAGATATCTCTTAACAGAGATAATGGCACAACTAACTCTGTATGGTTGGTGATAAGCCTAGTCTTATAGGATCTCCTGGACAAGGAGAGGATGAGAGAGCATCCATTTATGTCCCAAATGGCTGGTCCTCATGATGAGACCCCTTGATAATAGTGACCCAAAGATCTAAGCACCAGGAATTGAGGGAACCCATCAAGCTCTCAACCACAGTGGAGCTTTTAAAGAGACTGAATTCATCCAACCTCATGTCCTGAACACTATTGGATTTATAATCATTTTAAAGTTAAAGGAAGTCTCCCAAGCCATACGTTTGAAAAAAAAATATGACATGGTGAGTAAAATTGCATCCCAAAATAGAGATTAACTTCATTGTGGAGTTTCTGTGCACACAGGAGGGGAAGACTGAGTGATAGGGGATAGGGGATAGACACTAAGATAGCAAAAGGAGTACATGCATTGCAAGTCAGCTTGGTCTAGTGTAAGTGGGAGACCATGTGTCAAAGTTCCAACAAAACTTCTCATATCCATTCAGCACTCAAGACATAGTCCATTCAAGTAAGAATTTATTAAAGAAATCATACTGGCACATCTGGGAAAACCCGAGTCTGAATTTTTGGATTTTCCCACTACCCAAGTAAAATTCACAAATCCACCCCCTGCACCCGTCAGACCATCACGTTCTCCAATCTGCTAATGTCGAAATAGAAACCACTTCTTCGTTCAACCCCCTCCAGATATAGGTTGACCCATCCTTGACATTCTCCAATAATGTTATTTAGACTACCAACTACTCCCTAAGAAATTACCCCTGCCAAATTCCCAGGCACTAACTGTGCTAGCAACAAAGCTTCTGCAAACTAATATGACTTCCATAGCTGACATGTGATTTTGGCTCAGTCACTCTCTCTCAGTCCAACGCACCTTTCCCCAGACTTGTGGGGAAAATAGGAAGAGGAATAATAATAAATGTTGATATAAAATGAATAAATGAATGAAATAATATGAATGCCTTATGTCCAGGACAAAAGGACAGTTGGAAAAAGAGACTGGCTCCACTCTGACTCTTTAAACTACAAGAGGGAGGGATCAGAAAACATAGTGAGACAGATACTCCCAAAGGTGCTTTTTCGAAAGGCCAACTGGACTGCCTCGGAGTTTTCCTTGAAAATGTTTTGCTTCTCATCTATAAACCTTCTTCATTTTAACTTCAGTTTAGAACAACCATGACCTGGATGATTGAGAATCTCCACAGAGATTTGCAAATTACGTTACTAGTTCTAGGAACAGCTCTATTACTAGATTCTATCGACTTTCTCAATAAAAATATAGTTTTATTATTTTTCTGAGATCTGTTGGCTGATCTGTACAATTTCACAGGAAGAACATAGGAACAGCAAAAGCTTTACCTACGTCTCCATCTTAGTAACAAAGTCACCAAGAAAAAAATGTGGTCAGGATCTGCTTATCATTTAAAACTCGGTTACAATGATCTACATGGGTTTTTTTTTTTTTTTTTAGAATGACTGAATTTATGCAGATACAAACAGTGGGATGTGTTTATGAAACAGACGTTTTTGAGTGAAAGCAAATTTGACACCTTAGCTTAGAGGAAAAAAATAGTGGAATTAAAAAACATAGTGACCGATTCACATGAAGAAAAGGTTACTCAATTTGAAAATTCTGATACTGTGCCCAGCGACCCACTTATAAAGTCTATTTGCATAAAATAATGTCAGTCGGTAACAGTCTGTCTTTTTCCAAAGAGAGATTGACCATTTTAGCTGGGGGACAAGGATAAAAGTCTAGTTTTAACGTGTTGCTTCTAGAGATATTTTACCATTTGATCTCCTACTTTTTTTTTGTTTCTGCTTTATATTTTTCATTTGGTCTTTTAAAAACCCTTTTCCTCTCCTGTTCCTTTTTAAATATGCAACCTTTTTTAAAGAGTCTGTCTCAATTTGAATGGATGGATGGATGGATGGATAGCTTTAACTCATGGAAAATGAATTATATATGTTTTTAATGTGCAATTCCTTTATGTCACGTCTATGAAGATTCTCAATCACCCAGCTCATGGTTGTCCCAAAGCTGCTTGTTCAAGAGGCAACTGGACTTTCTGTTTTTTCTTTGAAGATGTTTCACTTCTCATCCAAGAAGCTTCTTCAGCTCTGAGTGGATGATGGTGAATGGAAGGATTTGACGGAAGACGCTTCTTGGATGAGAAGTGAAATGTCTTCATAGAAAAATCAGAAAGTCCAGTTGCCTCTTGAAAAAGCACCTTTGGTCCTTTATGTCATCTTCAGTCATGTCCTGCAATGTAAAAGGCCATAGATTTAAGTATCTAAATAAACTGAGCAATATATAGTCAGAAGTTTGTTTTTTTTTTAAAAAACACCTTATCCCTTAAAAGTAAAAGCTTTTTTTTTTTTACTTAAGGGATAGATTGCTTCAATACTTATTAGTAGAAAATCAAAATCTACTAGGGAGTAGTCATTTTGATTAAATTTTCAATATTTGTAGTGGAAGATGAAAGAAATGTTTCAGAAATATTTAATTGTTTAAATACCAGTGATTTTAATGATTTTCTTGCATTTACTAATTCCTATGGGCTTACTAAGGATCAAGGCTTTTTTTTCATAGAGATTTGAATGTCTTCATTTTAGCTGTGCATGATTTAATTATGGCTGGAGATTTTAATCAAGTTTTAGGTCTTTTTCAGGACTGTAATATTGTTCTAGCTAATTTTAATTCCCTTACAGACTTCACTGTGGATACATCAACTTCTTCTTCTTTTTAATTAGTGGACAACTTCATATAAATAAGTAGGCAATCAAATTTGCAGAAAGATGTTATGTTTAAGTCTCTATTATGTAGAGACAATTTTGTTTTTTTGTTCATTTATGCATTTACTGAAACACAATTTAACCAGGATGACTACTTCCTAGATGGAACTTCCAAAGATAATACATGATGATCTTTTTCTGGATAGACTTATTATGTCTTTGGGAAATTATAAATACCACTAAATCATGAAACACAAAAAATGGTAGACCGGATGCTTATCTCTTTTCTGAAGCAAATAATTGGAAGTTTATAATCATACTTTTTTGAATATTTTCCCCAATTCTTTAAGCCTCCAAAGGCATGCTAAAATAATTATTTTAGGAAATATATTCTATGAAGCAGGGGCTACTACTGAGAAAGCCTGTCTTTACTTCTAAGCCCATAAAACCTTTCAGAGTGAGGAAGACAGAGCACTCCCCACAAATGTTTAACCATGTGGGCAGAATCATACTCAGTAAGGCATTCTGTCATAGGTAAAGGTTCCCCTCGCACATACATGCTAGTCATTCCCGACTCTAGAGGGCGGTGCTAATCTCCGTTTCTAAGCCGAAGAGCCAGCGCTGTTTCACAATGATTCCGTGATCATGTGGCCGGCATGACTAAATGCTGAAGGTTCACTGAGCGCTGTAACCTTCTCACCAAGGTGGTCACTATTTTTCTACTTGCATTTTTTTACATGCTTTCAAACTGCTAGGTTGGCAGAAGCTGGGGCAAGTAATGGGAGCTCACTCCGTTACAGGGCACTAGGGATTCGAACCGCCAAACTGCCGGCCTTTCTGATCGACAAGCTCAGTGTCTTAGCCACAGAGCCACCACGTCTCACCACATTCTGTCATAAAATGATACAAAATAGTAACTAAAAAGTGTTATGTTTCTTACAATCTTAAACTGGGTTTAATTCAACAGAAGATTTTTTTCCCAAGTATATTGAACATTACAGAGGATGCTTTAAAAGGGTTGATTGTCCACTTCATTATGCTGGATATGCAAAATGAATATTTTGGGAACACTTAGGCATATGATGTCAACTTGCTCTATTTTTTTATTTTGTTACTATGCTTTTGGGAAGAATAATACAGTTTGAAGTGTAAATATGGTTCTGAATTCAAAATAAGGAATTTCTCATTATATGAAGAATGGTGGACTTATAGTGCATGTAGTATGGTAGTTCTCCAGATATGACCAGTCACTTAACAGCCAAAGTTATGACAGCTTTCACCTCCCCCAAAGCTATATACGATCCTGTTTCAAACTCCTATGGCAGCTGCAGTGCCACCGCGGTCACTGCAACTTACCACATTGATGCTGCAGCACCTTCCTGCCTCTCTCCCCCCATCTCATCCTGACACGGCCCTACAGCGCGCTTGGCTCACTCTCCATGCCTCCTGGAAGCAGCCGCCATTTTCAGCACTCCAACAATTCCTTGTAAAAATGGCAGCTTGCTTTTGATCATCTTTTTTTTTTTTTGATCATCTGGATGTCAGGAGACTGCAAACCTCTCCTAGGCATTGAGGAAGACAACCACATACATAGTTAGCAATTTCAGGATAAGCTTCCCAAAACCATTCCTTTTGACATGTTGAGCTAGCCATGCCCACCCTGGCCTTGATCATGCCCATTCTCCCCCCCCCCCCAAGGTCAAACACAACCTGATGTGGCCCTCAATGCAATCAAGTTTGACACCCCTGATCTAGGTTTACCCCCTCTGCTGGGATGTTTTTGGCTTTGCAGAACTTTTTGCTGCTTGTCTACATCCTTTATGGGTCCAGCTGGCCTCCTAGGGCCACCCCCACCCACATGGTACCCCATGCTTACTAAATTATGACCCATGTGTTCATCAAAGAGAGCAGGGTGGGGCTTGTTAAGTAAGGTTGTCTTGTTTAAATGGTTGTCACCACTAGTGACTGTGATGGGCAGTCTCTATTATGAATGAAGGGGCATCACACAATGCCCAGAGGTTACCATACAAGGACAAATCATATATTGCAAAGATCGCTTGGAGGTGAGAGATACTTCTAATGTAATCTACCAGATCCCCTGCACCTAACAAGGTCCCTTCCAGCTCTCTTTTGTTATGTAGTAAATTTATTCCTGCATGGAATTGGCTTTGGGACTATGGAGAAGAGATGGGGTGGAAGCTAACTATCAGATTGCAAGAGGGGTGAGCGATCAGATGAGGAGTAAGCGGTCAGACGAGAAGACCTGAACTCATTGATAGCCTCACACTGCAATGAATATGGACATTCATTCCATTTTGCGGTACTAAGAGTGAAGTGGGTACAAAAATAATCAGGGAACGGACTGAAGCCTGGGAAATGGACCTCTTGTCAGTCAGTATTCCTGATTATACTGGTTTACTACCAGGAATACTGATTTATTACCAGCCTATCAGATACTCAGGAGCCGAGGACTCGGCAGCACAAGGAAATAGCAGCTATTGACTTAATAGCTGGCCATCAACACCCCAATCAACCACAAAGCCACACACAACCTAGCACCACATAAATACTAAGTACAGAATAACCCAAAGCACACATTCTGGTGAGAGAGAAGTTCCCTGAAGATGGGCTCCAGCATGAGTACCAAAGCTCACAAGACTGAACCTCTGGTCCCAGTGACTGACCCAGATGGATCCTGTAGTCTTCACTATGGTCGTAGAACAAGGACTATCTATATAGCAAAAGACAATAATCTTTGATGATGAAAGTCAGTGCCACCCCAGATGCTAATACATTTGCTGTCTGCTTATTAACTGGCATTTAATCAATTTAATGGAAAGGCTGTTATTTCCTCATGCCAAGGTTTAATGTTGTGTTTGAAACTGAGCTGCCTTTCATATGTATTATATTTTGTATTTGTTTTCATTGTATTTCTTCCTTTATCCTATTTGTTAGCACAATAGAAATAAATTAAAAATTAGAAAACCAATAGGGAGGATTTGAAAAGTTCCCTCTCTAACTAATCAAATTCCTCTGATTTCTTACTATTATTTTTGCAGCAATACGTGTAATTATAATTTTCTTATTTTTAAGGTCTCAGGAACACAGTCCATTCAGTTCTTCAGGACACGTACAAACAGCCTATTTTTAAATTTGGGGGAAAAAAAAAAGATTTCTATCTCCAAATCTGACTGTATTTTTAATCTTAAAGGCCAATTTAAGATTAATTGAAAAGTGTCAGTTTGACAAGTGTGGAGACAGAACAAAACAGAACAGGCAAGACTCTGTTTACTATTGTAAAAAGTCTTGATGAGAATATGCTGATTTGGATGTTGCTTTCCTTGGCTTGACCCCTTTTTTTCCTGAACAGCTCAGTGAAATATGAAAGCTTATTCATCTCTTCCTCCAGAATATTAATTCATGAAAATGTGTTCAGGAGGTCAAACTGTTACATTTCGGAGCAAAGGAGTTATTTCAAGTTGCTAACAGAAATTGTTCTGGTTTAAACTGCGAACAGTTTTATAGATTTAGTTCTATTTTTAAATTCACATTTTGTTTTAGAATAAAAAGGCACCAGTTAATTCAGAACCCATTCATGTGGGAAGACTTTTAATGGCATTCATATTAGGAAAATGACTTGCAGTAAAAGTAAAATAAAGTAGGATTGGCAGTATTGTGTAAAATAAAAAAGTATAGTAAAAAAGTTAATAGTGGCAGGCATGCATCTACCCACTGTAGAATGGAAAAAATATAGGATTGCCTTGATGCTACTATTAGTGTGAGTGAGTTATCCTGATATTTTCTCAAAAATTCTGGGCTCTTCCTTAATTTTCTCAAAAATTCTGGGTTCCTCCTTAATAATTAGAATTTTGGTCTATTTTAGTACTTAGTATTTTGGCCTTCCGGAAGAGTCTAAATACATGGCTTTGTCACTTGCCCTGGGCCTCTGATAGGAGCCTACTACATTGGGAGTGGCTGATGAGTTAAAGACGATTCTTACCCCAGGCTGCCTGGTCATACTGATTTTTAGCTTTTAATTTCTGTATTCAATTTTTCTAATTTTAACAGTTTTTAGCACTTTTTAACTTTTTATTACAGTGTCTCTGGATAGCTTACATTATATGAGTGAAATTGACAGCATACAAAATAGATGATAGATAGATAGATAGATAGATGGATGGATGAAATATTTACCCTACTTTCCTTCCCCCCATGTATTAAAATGGATCCTGAAGTATGGCAGCATCGCTAGCATAAAGTTTGAAATTGTTCAAAGCCCTTTTGCTATGGAGTAGGCCCTTCATCTTTACATTCTGGTAGGGAAAAAGTACCACCAGATGTTCTGGTGAAAGAGACTCAGATGAAAATGGGTATGTGTGTGTGTGTGTAACTTTTGCATCAAACTCTTTTACCTAGCAAATTGTGCAAACATTGTAAAATTATAGACCTGAAAATCAGCAGCCATAAATTATTGATTTCAAACCTAGACAATATTTTCATGTAGACAATTGCAATGTCACTTCCAACATCTTGCTTCCAACACCGTGCTGGGCCTTATTACAGGAGGGGAAGAAACAGCATACAGGTAAGAAATCCAGAAGCTAACTATATGGTGCTCAGAAAACAATCTGCACCTGAACACCAGCAAAACTAAGGAGATGATGTTGGGCTTCCAGAAACAGAGAGAGGAACCTTCCCCACTCTATATCAAGTGGGGCAGCATGGAGAGGGTTTCCGCCTTCCAATTCCTGGGAGTGCACCTCAGCCAGGACTTCATCTGGAAAAGTAACATGTCCCAGGTGATCAGGAATGCCCAACAGAGACTCCATTTCCTAAGAGTCTTATGGAAAAACCAGGTGGCACAGCAGCTGATGACTTCCTTCTACCGGTCAACAATAGAAAGTGTCCCCACATAAGAGACCAAGGATTACTATGAGAACCTTTCAAGATAGTAAGAGCAGAGGAGGACTTGGACTCCCAAAATGGGAAT
>JAEANM010019816.1:0-12265 GCA_017656035.1 Myanophis thanlyinensis | reverse complement strand
CAAACAAACAAACAAACAAACAAACAGTGGCCCTGCCACCTTGGGGCAATTGGAGGTGGCAGGAAGTGGGTTGGCCTTGGAAAAGATGGAAGCCTCAGCCCCGAGAAGGAGCAGCAGGTGAGCAGGAAACTCTCGCCCACAAGATTCTGTTATTGCAACAATTAAAAAGCATTGCAGAAATTCATGTGGCCTACCTCTGAGGGTTGGTGGGCAACCAGACCAGAATGTTGGGCCAAGCGTTGCCCCCCACCGCCTCCCACTTGCCAGGAAACCTATATCCAGGGCCGAGCCCAATGGGTTTTGCCTGGGGGGGGGTCAGCCCAGGGAAGGTCCCACACCCCACGGACCAAGGCAGGTTCTTCGAAGAGCAGCGCCACCCCAAGGCCTCAGCTGAGCTGTGGTGCCTGCAGCCAGGCAGAGGTGTGGGGAAGAGTGGCTGCTGAGGTTTGGGGTTTCTTTTGAAACAAAGGGGGGAGTTTTGCCTGCCAATCAACCCTCACCGCCTTCTGCGTTTCTCCAGCCGGAGGGGGAGAGGAGGGGAGTGCTTGGACCTGGGAGGGCTGGGGGGGGGCGGGAGAGCAGGCATGCCCCCCACCATTTGACCTCTCCTCTCTCCTCCAGGCCAAACTGGGGAACAGCTCGGTGAGCCCTAACATAGGGCACCTCGTCCTGAAGTACCTGTGTCCGGCCATCCGGGATGTCCTGAGCGACGGGCTCAAGGCCTACGTGCTGGACGTGATCGTTGGCCAGAGGCGGAACGTCCCCTGGAGCATCGTGGAAGCCTCCACGCAGCTGGGTAGGGGGCTTCAGGGTCTGGTCTTCTGCCTGGGCCTCCTAGGGTCGCCCTGCCCTCTGCCCGCCTTGGGGTGGCCTAGGTTTCCCTCCCAGAAGCAGCCAACCCTCACCTGCTTGGCTTGGGGGCCTGACCCAGAAGAAGACGCTGGCCCCCCTCAGCCTGGGATGGTGCTGAGGGCCCTCTGGGTGGTCCCTGTGGCCTTGCTAAGCAGGTGGGCCTGCCAGTGGGTTGGCCTCTCCCCTCCGGCTGCCAGTCGGGAGCAGAAGGAGGGGGACACTGGCTCGGAAGTGTACTCTCGGGGGGCCCTTTTGGACCAGAAGGCTTGGTGGCTCCCATAACTGAAGGGACCCACAGGCGGCCAAGACACAGCACCCTGCCCATTTCTGATGTTTTCTCCGCTCCCGCAGGGCCCTCAACGAAGGTCCTGCACAGCCTCTGCAGCCGCGTCAGCCAGTACCCGGAGCTCTCCAGCCACAACATGCGCTTCGACGCCTTCATCTTCGGCCTCCTCAAGTAAGCAGGGCTGCTCCCCCCCCCCGAATGCCACCCCATTGCGGCCAGGGTCGGGAGTGTGGGGCACGTTACTTTGCCCCTGGGAAGGAGGCAGCCCGAGGGAGGGGTCCTCCTGATGGAGCATTGCTCAACCTCAGCAACTTTGAGGTGGCAATTCCCAGGATTCCCCAGGGAGCCAGCCATTCCCTTACCTGACCTGGCCATGCTGGCTAGGGAATTCTGGGAGTTGAAGTCCACCGATGAGCGTGCCAGAACGCAAAGGCTGACCCTGGCCTAAACATAAAACAGATTTTGTACCCATGTGGTGCAGGTGGACAAAAGGACCCAATCTGCCCCAATTCTGATGCTGCACTGCTCCAGGACGTCTCCCCCCCACCTCCTCTGCCCCTTGCTTTGTCTGCCCACCGACTGATGGGCAGGGCAGCAGGAAAGGGAAACTGGAAAGCAGTCAGGACCCCCAGGTGAGGGAGGCCAGCAGCGCACGGACGTCAGTGGTCAAGGCGCTGTGTTTGAGAGAGGCTGCCCAAGCAAGGAACCTCTGTCCTTGGGCCGGACTGACCATCCTCAGATGGGGCTTTGCTCAGCAAAAGTGAAATGAGACACTTTCTCCTCAAGCAAGGATGCAGAACCACATTTGACCCTGTTCTCCAACATGCCCCAGTCCTCTTTATTCTTAAGTAGCGTCCAGTTGCGCACACAGCTTTGGCTGTGGTACCGATTATTATGCTATTTTTGGATTCTTATCCTGCTATCGATTTTCGTATATTTTTTGTCCAAATCAAGGCTGCAAACATACCTAATAGTTCTGCCATAACAACTGCCCTGCGAGGTGGGCCGGGGTGAGATAGACGGGCTGGCCCAAAGTCACCCAGCTGGCTTTTCTGCCTAAGGTGGGACTAGAACTCACCATCTCCTGGTTCCTTGGCCAGCAGGGCCTGGCCTGTGTCCACAAACGGTGGTTCTTGCAACCCTACACTGGCCCGGCCCTCCTGTCCACTCTCACCCTTCCTCTGCTTTCTCCCCCAACAGCCTCCGGTCCCTGGAGTTCTGGTTCAACCACCTCTACAACCACGAGGGTAGGTGGAATGTCCTGATGTGCTGGGGACGGGTCAGGGTTGTTGCCCAGGCGGTGGTCCTGCCCTCAAGAGGCTCCTCCACTCTTGACATACAGACCCCTGCCATGCCACTTGGCAATGCCGCCCTCCCCGGGCTTTTGAAAAAAAGCCTGGGGGGAGGGGTTGGTAGGTGGAGCCGAGCAGCCTGGAGTCTTCTGATCTCCTTTGGCTGGCCTGGCTGGGCTCTGAGCTCCTTGAGCTGCCTGGAGGGCCCTGGTGACAGTGTTCGTCTCCCCCACCCCCAGATGTGCTGCAGGCGCACTACCAGCCAACGGGCTTCCTGCCACTGGCGCACGGGGCCTGCCAGGGCCTCTTCGAGGAGCTGCTGCTGCTGCTCCAGCCACTCTCCCTGCTGCCCTTCGGCCTGGACCTGCTCTTCGAGCACCACCTGCTGCAGGTGGGCCAGTGGCAGCAGCGGCAGAAGGAACTCCTGCGAGGCCAGCAGGGCCTGCTGCTCTCTGCCCACTCCACCCTGCAACTCATGCGCACCCGTGGCACCCAGCGGGCTGGCGAAGGCTCCCAGGACCCACCCCCCCTGGAGAGAGCAGCGGAGCCCACCAAGGGGGGCCCAGAGAGGAAGAAGGACAGGCAGGCCAGCTGGTGGCTGCAGCTCACCCAGAGCTCCCAGGTCTACATTCAGGGCTCCTCGGAGGGTGCCCGCCTCGCCCATCCTGAGCGCAAGAAGAGGGCGGGGGCAAGGTTGGCAGAGGCCGGGAAGGGCCCTCCCCCGAGGGAAGGGGTGGTGGAGGGCGCAGAGGCCTGCCCCCCCACAGAAGCCCCCCCAGTCAGAGAGAGGCTCCCGGCTGAGGAGGCAAAGCCCCCCTGGAAGTCGGGCCCTCCAGCCAGGGAGGAAAGCAAGGAGAAGGACCGGCCCTTCTGGATGGGCAGCCCTCCGGATGCTGTGCTGGCAGAGCTGAAGCACAGCAGGGAGCAGGATCAGGCGGTGGCCCCAGGAAAGGAGCAGCCCATCACCCGCCTCTCCAGCAACAGCCAGCCCAAGTGGGCGCACCTCTTCGGTTCCCGCCAGGCACCCAAGGAGTCCAAACAGGCCAACAGGTAGTGTTGCTGGCGGTCGGGCTCTGGCTCTGCTTTGGCGGTGTTTTGGGAGTGGATGGGATGGCCTGGCCCCCCAAATGGAATAAGCTGAGGACGGCTGACTTCCAGGCTGACACCCACACCTGGGTTCCCCACCTGCGCAGCCCTTTCTAACAGGAGGGAGGGAGGGGGGAATAAGAGTGTTGCAGCAGGAAGGGGCTGGTATCTAATGCCCCCTTGGTAAATTGGGAACAGGGCAGGGCAATGGGGTCCTTTTGGCCAACGAGAGATGGTTTGGGGCTGTCACGGTTTGCTCTGTGGTTATCCATGCCCTGAGCTGGGTCGGATCGGAGGCTGCGCTGCTGGCTGTCCAAGGCAGAGGCTGAGGGTGGGTGCAGCTGCCATCTCAACTGGTGGGAGATGTGCTGGGGGGCTTCACCCGGAGTGCCCCAGCCTCTCCCTGGCAAAGGTGCAGTGCCCACTGCTCTCCTGGTCTGACTGCTGCCCCCTCTGCAGGCTGCCCTCCGGCTGGCTGAACTTGGACCGCTCCATCTTCCAGCTAATGGCCCAGACGGTGGGGGCCAGTATGTGGCGAGAGGCCGAGATGACACCCAAGCAGCTGCCAGCACCCGAAGGTCATCTGTCGGATGGGAGGGCCTCCCCTGGTGCCCCATGGTGAGTGCACTGGGACCAGAGCTAGCCTGCTGGGAGGCCCCAACCCACCTGGCTCTGCTCCGGGGCTGGCAGACTCTGGACAAGCCCCCTTCTGCCATGGACCCTGTTGCAGTGAGGTGCTATGTGCGGCTGTCCTAGGCTGTCCTCCCAAACCCTTTGGGCAGCAGACCTGTGGAAGGGAGCGGGCTGCCTGGCCCTTGTGTGCTCTGCTCCGCCAAGAAGCAAGGGGGGGGGGGGGGAAGCAGGCAGCCAGTCTCCCTGAAGTCTGGCTCTTGGCTGGGGTGACTTCTGGCACTACGTCCTGCCCATCCCATGACAGAAGAGGATGGACGTGGCTAGCTGGCAGATATTTTCAGGGAGGGCCAGCCAAGCAGCTGACCCTTGGGGGAAGAGATCCCTCTGCAGGGTGTGTGAGAACCCAAGAACTGTGGAGGGAGTGGCGGGTGGTGGATTTTAGCCCAGTTTGGGGGGTGGGGGGACGCAGCTGCTCCCCTGCAGTCAGCAAGACCCTTGATGGTTGGGGGATAGCTATGTCGATGCAGTAAAAGCTTCAGGAAACTTCAGGCCCCTGATCAACACAGGCAGCAGGGACACTAGTGCAGGCCGGCCACTGCATCTCCAGGACCAGATGGGAAAGCACCCAGCCCTTTTGGCACACTCTCTTTCCACAGGGCGGTGAAGGCCCTCTGCCACCACATTGCCACCGAGGCCGGGCAGCTGAGCTTCAAGAGGGGAGACATCCTGCGGGTGTTGAGCAGAGTGGACTCTGACTGGCTCCGCTGTAGCCGCAGGGAGGGATCCGACAGCGGGCTGGTGCCCATCATGTATGTCACCCACCTGGAGGATGCCGATTATTGACAGCAATCCCTGTTAGTGCCCAGAGCTGTGCCGGCCAACAGGCCCTTCACCAAGACTCAGCAAGGACCCAGCTTCTCTTGCCTGCCCTAGGCAGGGGGTGGGGGGTTGTTCCTCCTCTCTGCTGGGGCCTCCTGTGGCCAAATGTTCCTGTGCATGCCTCTCCTCTTCCTCTTCTCCGTGGCACCATGCCGAAAATGAAAATGGAGCCCCTGTGAAGGGCCACCAGGGCCCCAGAAGGCCTGCTCGAGACTTGGGGGACTGTGTGCTAACCTGTATTAATGCTGGGCGAGGGGAGGGAGGGAGGGGGAGGGGAGACGCCGATGGGAGCAGCACAGCCTCTGTGCATGTTTGTGGATGGGAGCCAGTCGCGGCCAGTCTCTGCAGGAGCAGCTGACCAGTCGGGGAAGAGGATGTCCAGCCAGCTCTCCCACCAAGGGCCCCCATGGCACAGGTCAGGTGGTGTCAGTGGAACCTCACACCACTTGATGGGGAGAGGGTTTTTGTGTGGGAAGGGTCAGAGCCTGGGTTGTATTCTGACCAGTGTGGAGGAAGGTGCTCCCCCCACCTCCACAGTGGGCAGTGCCAGTCAGTATTTGGGGCTAGGCTGGGCGGGACGCTCGCCCGCCCGCTTCTTGAAGGACATGGATGAGAATGCAGGCAGGCGTTGGTCCTGCGATGTTGTGAGGGTGGCGCCAACTTTAATTTATACTTCCGGCGTTAGAACAGGGTGTCTCGCCTTTATTTATTTCTTTATTTATGACACGTATTAATAAAAAAGGTGCTGATTATGAGCTCCCTCTGCAGCCCTGCCTGTGATTCCCCCTCCTGGCTTCTTTGCAGGGCCAAGATGTTGGTTGTCCCATCCCCCCCCCCCCAAAACAAGACCCCTCCCACTACACAATTTGAGCTGTCTCGATGCTTCCTTCTGGAGGAATTTGCTGGGACCCCTTTTGTGAGGGGTCGTTCGAGGAACCCCAGGGAAGGCAGGTTGGCCTTTTTGGGCAGACGATAGAAGGGGGAGGAGGGGCCTTGATCTATTGCCAGCAGGGCAGAGTCCCTGGCCGATAGGTGTGCCAACGGGCCCACCTTGGCAACTGAATCCACTCCTTTTCCAGGCGCTTGGAATCCAACGTGCCCTAAACTAACTCGGCAGGCTGCTTGGGCCTGTGAACCTGCTGGCTGGATTTGGCTTGTTTCTGAGGGGGGAAAGGCCTTTATACCCCTCACCCAAGCCCAGCTGAAGAGCAGCTCCTCCTTTTCCCCCTTGGCGCCCACCACCCTGGCTGGCTGAGGAATTCTGGGAGTTGAGGGCCACAAGTTGTGAAATTGCCACCGTTGGAGACCCCTGCTGTAAAGGGTTCTTTTTCCACGGGCAGGAGATATGGCAAAGATGCCAGGGATCAGCTGGCAGAGATCTGGCTATGGGCCCACAGGGAGGGCATCTGGGCCTCTGATCCTGGGCACTCAGATGACGCGCTCTTAGCTGCCGCCAAAGATGTGAGAGTGAAACCCACAGGCTGTGATAATGCAGTTTGAGGTGGAGGGGGTCAGCTTGTTTCTCGTGCCACCATTCTGGCTTAGAGCCTGGGAAATCATGGGTTGAATTGCCCCTGAATTGCATCCTCTGTGCTGAAGGCAATGCCGTCCCCAGGGTTGGGAGCTGTGCTGCCAGGGTAGGCCTTGGACACGTTCCCTCCTGCAGCAGCTACAATGGGCCCCAACTATCATCAAGGGCAACAGCCCCGCCTATAAAGGGTTATGGTCCCCAAGGACTGCCTTACGCAGACACAGCCCACCCAGGATGGCGACATGGGCTCAGAGGGGGTGCTGTCGTGGGAGCCACAGATTCCCCTACTGCGTGACATCCAGCTTCTCCAAGGTGGTTTGGCCCAGGGCATCGTGGGTGAGGTGGCCATAGGTGTGGCCAAACTGGAACTTGTAACCTGGGTTTAGAGAGAGCAGAGGGAAGGTGTGACTGTCGGGGGCAAATCCACAGCTGCAGTTAATGCCATCAATGCCCGGGGTCTGCAAGGGAAGCCCTGAAGGAGGCAGTGGGCCTCTGAAGGGGAAGCTGAAGAAGGCTGGCAGGTTGGCATAATTGTGGGCACATGACTGACAGCCAAGTCCTGAGGTGCATTTTCCCAGTCTCTGAGCTGCAGGTGGGCAAAACTTGGTGGCCGCCCTTTGCTCCTCCCTGCCTCTGCCTTGGGAACTGGGGGGTGGGGGCAGCATATGGGACTGGGGATTTCCTGTCGGCTTGCCCTCCTTCAGCAACACCTGCTGGGGAAACCCCCCTCCCCCTCCCCCTGGAGAAGCTGAGACTGCCAGAAGAGCCTTCTTGGACAGCTGCTTGACTAAGGGGGCAGCATGAGGGATTCTGTGACTGCTGGGGTCCATTGGGGTTCTTGAAAGAGCCCCAACATCTGTCCAAGAACTGGACCACCTGAGGGGCTGCAGACCCTGTGAGGGGGCCTGCATGGAGCAGGATGGAGGAATAGGGAGCAAATCAGCTGCCAGGGACAGTCGCATGCCCAGAAGTCGCCATGCAGGAGGCCCAGTCGGGCCCACACGCCCTGCAGCACGCAGCCCCTGAGGGCAGGAGCCAAGGAAAACCCCTGGGGACAGACCCAGCCATGGCTCCCCCTCCTGCCGTACGTAAATGGGGCACTAAGCCTTTCTACCCACAGTCCTCTCCTCTGTGTGCCTGCAGCCCCCCCCCAAAGAGCCCCCTCCCCTCTTCCTGCTACACAACTTAGGCGTGCATGTGTAAGCAGAGCTCTGGCCTTGGAGGTGCATTTCATTTCCCTGCTGTCACCCCCCCACACACACCCCAGGGGAGGAAAGCAACAAAGCCTGCTTTCCTGGCACAGGTGGGAGGGGCATGGTCTCCCCCCACAACAGAATTCATGGCCACCAACGTGGGGTTGCAATCTAGGAGGAGACTCCTTAAGGTGACCTTGTTTCCTCTGGTTAGGCACAGCAGACAAGCCCCCCAGGTGTGGGAGAAGCCTCGTTTTCTATGGGGCATCCACACAAGATGGCTTTTCTAGGAAAGCCCTAATGCTCGCAGTCACACGTGAGGCTTAACAAGCTCCTATAGTGCCGAAATTCAGACAACTTGTTTCATTGGGTCAAAAGTGTTGTGAGCTGCAGCTGTGTCCATCTGAATCCAGAGCGTCCAACCTTGGCAACTTTAAGACCCGTGGGCTTCAACTCCCAGAATTCTCCAACCAACATGGCTGGCTGGGGAATTCTGGGAGTTGAAGACCACAAGTCTTAAACCTGCCAAGGTTGGAAACCTCCAATCTAGGGGCTCTGGGTTAAATGACCCCTACCCACTCAGCAGCATTTTGTGAACAGCCAATCAAAACGACAGTCCAAAGGCCGCTGAGACAAAGAGCTCTGAGGGAGGGGCTCTCTCCCTGCCCTCCAGAGAAGGTCAGCCGCAGGGGCTTGAGACCAGGGCACATTCTGGAGGGCAAAGACCCTCTGTCCTCCGAGAGGCCAGCCTCTGATTGGTGTTGCGCTGGGGTCTTAGGCCACTGGTGAGATGATTCGACTGGATTAGTGGCAATTGTCCCACCTGAGTGGGTTGTGTGTCTCAGGGCCCCCAACCCACAACTGGGTTGCCTGTTCGGTGCCTGCCTGCAGTTCAAGGGATCCTCCAGAGAAGCCCTGGCACCCTCTGCAGCTGGGCTGGCAGGAATCTGTGCAAAGGTAGATTTTGATCCTTTTTTCCAGGAATCTTCTTCTTGGGCCTCTCAAGGTGGTGGTGGAAGAGACCCCTCCCTCAGAAGGGGGCCCTGAGGGTGCAGGTTGAGCCAGCTGAGCCCTGGAGTTTCTGCCTGGCCAGTTGTGGCACAGTTGTGGCTTCATTCCAGGGGCACAGAGTGGGAGGTGGGCAGGTGGACTGTGAATGCTTGCCACCCCTGGCAGTTCCCATGTTTGGCATCAGAGGCACAAGGGACATCCCACCTCCAGTGCTGTGGATCAGTTGCCCAGAGCCGTATGAAACATTCTGGGGGCCGTGCAGGATGTGGCGGGGAGATAAGTGGGGGCAAGATACTCACCAGGCACATAGCCTCTGTAGTGGGGCAGGAGGCCCCTGTCGTTGGGGTATGTCTTGGCCAGGGGCGGGAGGGGATCCCCCCTCCATGAAGAGTTCCCCCCTGTTTTGTGCAGCATCTCATCAAACTCCACCATTGCCCGGTGGGCAAGAATGGGGTAGCTGGCTCCAATCAGGAACTGAAGGCGAGGTACAAAGCCGGTGAAGCCTGCGGGACAGAGTGGGGGAGCTTAAACCTGCAGCCCCTCCTGCGAGGGAACCCAGGCCCAGCAGGCAGGCAGTCCCAGCTCAGCACTGTCGGTGCCAGGTGTTGGCTCCCCTGGACAGAAGACTCCCAAAACACACAGCTGGACCCACAATTGTTCATGGCAATGGGAACCCCTCTATGACTACCTCACCCCGTCCCACTTCCCAACTTATCTCCTACCCTACCTCCCATTTTGCCTAACTTACTTGCGGTTGCGTAAGCATTTCACTGCATATCGTACCATGTATGACTGTATGTGACCAATAAAATTTGAATTTGAAATTTGAATTCTCAGAAGGCAAATTGGGGGTCTCCTCTGGAAGCCCCTTTGCTCCCACGCTGCCTTTGACGTCTCTGCCTGCAGAGCCACAAACCCTGGCACCCCAATCCCCCCCTCCCCAGACTTGTGGCTCACTGCCAGGCAGGCCTTGGCTCTCAGTAGGCTGTGGCAGCAAGGAAGGGGGGCAGTGGAATCCTCAGCTGGTGCCAGCTGGAGGGAAGGCAGGGGAAGAAGAGGCTGTGGAGCCTGAGGGGCACAGATGTGGGTTTCTTCTGGGCTGGTGGGAAGGGGCATGCCAGCCTCTCTCCCGTGAGACTGAGGGAGACCCCCCCTTGCTCTCTGGGACACGCTTGTTCCCTCCTCCCCTCGGGGGTCCCGAGTCCTCTGGAGCCTGACCTGGAACAAAGGTCCTCTCCAGCACAAGGGGCGCTCCTGGAGGCCGGAAAGCCAGGGTGGTGGCAGCAGCGGCAATGCCAGCTTTGGGTAGGGCAGGCAGAGGCTAGGAGAGGAGCAGAGTCGGTCGTGAATCCCTGGAGGCCTCTGGACACCTGGAGGCTCTCGCAGCTCCTCTCAGAGAAGCAGCATCCGGCAGAGGAGGCAGAGGGCCCCTCGAAGGGGCCCCAGAAGACCCACCCCCTGAGGCCGCCTGCACTGCCTGCCTGCAAGATGGGAGGTGGCTCCTAACGGGTCTTGGAGGTTCCAATACAGTTTTGTTCTTCGTTTTTCATTCCTGTTCTGGGGGACACCCATGCAAAGAGACACACAAGCCATCGAGGGAGGGAGCCTTTGACCCATAGTGGGATGCCATATCAGTGGGAAACTGGAGCTCCCCCCCCCCCATGGCCCCCTCCTCAAGCCATGACCCAACTGGGGAGCGTCTATGCTGGGATGCAGAGGAGAAGGGACACCCTCATTTGCACAGCTCAGGCATCTCAAGCCCTTCTCCAAGAAATGCTCTAGAAGCCCCCATCCTCACCCCATGGTTGCCCTGCCTGCCACTTACTCTGCTTTCCAGCTGTGGGGCTTTGGTCGCCTCCTGGGCTTGGCCCCGGCCCACCGGCTCCTGCTGGGGTGCAAACTCCAGCCAGGCCTGCCTGCAGATTTCTCCATAGGTCTTGGCAAAGTGGTGCTGCGCCCTGGGGATGAATCCTGCCAGGAGACACAGCAGAGCTAGAAGGAGGTGCAGTGGGGCCCCAGGAAGGAATTGGCACCTGGGTTCTCGGCTGGGACACAGCTGGGCACAGCTCTTCCACCTGGGACACAGCTGGGCACAGCTCTTCCAGCCTCTGGGTAGAGGGAGGACTGGCTTGCTGGCACTGTGCTCAAAAATGGTGGGGGGAGGCTATGTCTAGACTACCCGTCCCCACTAGGACCCCCAATACAACCTTTCCCTCCGCCCTTGGCTTTGTTCCTGGAGTCCAGACCATCCCCCACTCCCTCCTGCAAGAGGCCCAGGAATTACACACACACACACACACACGATTCTTCAGCTGACCCGCCTGGCCAGCGCCACTTACCGGTATAGCCCGGGATCCCGCTGCAGGCTTTGCCCCGGGCCCTCCGGCCGGACGCCGGACGCTCCTTTGGGGCGCGGAGGGCGCCGTTGGGCTGCAGGAGCAGCCGGCCAGAGCGGCTGGGGGCGGCCAGCAGCTGCGACGTGAGCTTCCCGTAAGTCTGGCCCAGGCCGAATTTGTAGCGGGGACAGTAGCCGCCGTAGCTGCAGGGACAGGAGCAGAAGACGAGACCACCCCCGTCAACTTCCCTGCCCGTCCGCGTTCCCGCCTCTGCGCCCCTCCACCGGCCCCGCTAAGTTCAGCGGCCGGCCTCGCGCCGACTCGGCTGAACTTGCCCGAGAGCCGGGGCGCAGAGCCCGGCGCCACTGCCCTGCTTGGCCCGGCCTCTTGGCTCCGGCGCGGCGGCCGAGGCTCCGGCGGAAGGAGCTGCGGAATCCTCGCCACCTTCCAGCGCCTTCGCGGCGGCTTCCGAAGGAGAGGGGTGCCTGCCTTCCTCGCCGGTGTCACGCCCGCCGCCGCCGCTCGTGACACGCGAGGAATCTAACCCCCACCTCCAGGACTTGCACGCTCAGCTTCCCCCCGGTTGCAGCGCAGCGTCTGGCCACGGTCGGCGGCGTGGCAGAGAACTGGCTGGGGGAGGGAGGCTGTTTGGGTGCCCTGGAAGAGATGCCCTCCAGCGCCCTGCCCGGTTGCCGGGGGCTCGTCCCCTCCCCGGGCCACTCCTCTGTCCCAGGAGGCGCCAAAACGGGCCGGAGGGCTGCTCAGGGGGGCGGGGGGCTCTTACCCAGGAAGGAAGTGGGGCTCCGGGGTCATCAGGACCTGGCTGAGTTTGGGAGCGAACGCCGCCGCTGCCGCCGTTGGGGCCATATCTGCGGAGCGGCTGGCGGGAGCCCTGGCTGGGAGGCTTTTGTATGTGTTGTGGGGAGGAGCTGGGAGGGGAGCTGCTGCTGCTGCTGCCCGGGAAACCGTCGCCAGGCAGACACTGGCCAGCCTTGCCAGGCAGGGGGACAAAGGCAGGAGACCAGGCGCAGGTCCTGCGCCTGGCACAGGAGGGGAAAGGGAGATTTTGGCCAGTTCATGCTGGGGGGGGGGGGGGAAGAGATATCTTTGTCCTCCCCAGCCTTTTATTTATTTTTATTTTATTTATTAATTATATTTATATACCG
>JAEANM010019815.1:0-12266 GCA_017656035.1 Myanophis thanlyinensis | reverse complement strand
CCTGGGCAAGGCAACCTAAATAAAATGGAGGAAACATTTCAAAGTGGAAGGGTTCCTTAAACTTACACCTCACAATGCTTTCTCCATTTTATTTAGGCTGCCTTGCCCAGGGATTCTGGGATTTGAAGTCCACAAGTGATAAAAGAGCCACAATTGCCCACCCCTAACTTAGAGGAACTAAGAGATGCTCAGTAAATGTACACAAAGCTGTGGGTGTTGTTGGTGGTGTTGGGATTGTTTATATTTTCAAAGAGGCACTCAAGACTCAAAAGGATCTTGATGGACTTGAATATTGGACCACATCCAACAAATTGCTCCATTGTAAGAAATGTAAGTCTCTACACTTTCCAAGTACAAAATAAGTGATAGTTGGCTTGGCAGTAGTACTTGTGAAAAGAAACTGGGGTATCCTGGCAGATCACAGATAAAGCATGATCCAGTAGTGTGCTGCAAATTGCTAAAGAACCAAATAAATCTTGGACTCGTATCAAAAGAATTATAGCGTAGAGATCTAATCTATGATGACTTTCACTAGAATATTGTGTCTAGTTTTTGTTTGCACAACACAAGACTGCTATCAAGTCTCCCTTTAGCCTTCTCTTCTTCAGGTCAAACATGCCCAGTTCTTTTAACCCAGTTCATAGGGTTTAGCTTTGAAGCCCCACACTGTTTTTTTTTATCTTCTCTGAATCTTTCCAGATCCTCAACAAGAAGGATGTTGACCTGAAGCATGTTTGACCTGAAGAAGAGAAGTCTAAAGGAGACTTGATAGCAGTCTTCTAATATTTGAAAGACTGCCATAGGGGATAAGGTGTGAATTTATTTTTGGTAGTGTCCGAGGGTAGAATGGTGGAAACTTTATAGGAAGAAATCGAAATGTGTAATAAAGAAGTAAGTCTTCACTATCAGAGCTATGAAGCAGTGAAACAGTCTTTTCCTTGAAATGTGGGTACTTCATTACTAGAGATTTTTTTGAAAAGTCTGGATAACATTTGGGATCATTTGAGGATTCCTGCTCTGGGACGGGAGTTAGATCAGAAGACCATCTAATCTTTCAAAACCAGGATTTTATGAAATAACCTTTGCTAGGGAGATGTTGTTGCTTTCCTGTTCTGTTTGTGGACTTTCCAACAGAAAAATAGTTGGCCAAAGTGGGCACAAAGATGTTGAATCGAGACAACCCCTTTCTGACTGAATTACAACTGTAACAAGTACATTGTTGGAACACCTGAATGACTAGGTTGGGGGCTGAGCTTTCTGGAGAAAATCTATGTGCTGATTAAGATACGATTTCAACTTGATAGTATATCAATCAAGCAATCTTTTAAATTCAGCTTACTTTCTAACCATATTGTTGAATCTATCCTGAGTCTCCACTATTTACGGATTCCTGCAGCTACGCTGTGCATTACAAATCATATTAGTATTCAAACTATGTATCAGAAAAAAATAAAAAACACCTTCCTGACAGTATCATAAAAAAGGAGAAGGTCCTAAATAGCAGCTGTGATGACTGTCTCCAATAAAAATGTGATGTGCCTCAGGGCCTCCAACACACTTACACCCCAATAAATCTAAATCTATTAACAGCCAGGAAAAATCCTCCCTGAAGCAAGGAGAGTAAAAGACAGTTGGCTTCTTGCTATATTTTATTTATATGGGCTGAGTTTTATTTATATATTAGATCAACAGATAGAAGGCAAATGTACCTTAGCTGCATCACTTCCGACTAATCTTCATTTTCGCCATTCCTACTACCGATCCAACATGATACAGGGAGAAAGAGAACATGGGCCACTAAAATATGGAGCTTGACAATATTGACCTAGGGCAGTGGTGGTGAACCTTTTACTTATTGAGCGCCAAAAAGTATGCGCTTTGTGCGTGCCATCCGCACTTGTGTGTAGCTCCTCCATGTGCGCTGCATGTGCAACTGCACCATCTGTGCATGCATGCAGCTTTTGCACGTGCAGTGCACATGCGCAACCCGCAGGCACTTGTGCACACATGAGCAATCACATGTGCATGCACAGGAGAGCTCCGAAGACCAGCTGGATTTCCTGCTGCAATCGCGCACATGCACAGCGGAGGCCCGAAGACCAGCTGGGTCTCTGCCATCGTGCATGCATGCATGCATGCACAATCACATGTACATGCTCAGCTGCAGATAAGTTGGCCGACAGCTTGTGTGCCCAGCAAGATGGCTCTGAGTGCCAACTGTGGCACCCATGCCATAGGTTCGCCATCACGGGCCTAGGAGATTAGAGCCTTCAAGATACTGACTGCTTCCTTCTGTATGCCACTATGGAGTATGGTTAAGGAGCTGGGCTACAGCAAGGAGACCAGGCTGTCGTTTTTCCTTGGCCACTGAAACTCACTGTGTGACTGTGGGCCAATAACTCTCTCCTGATCCTGCCTACCTCTCAGTGGTTGTTGTGGAGAAAACTGAGATGAGGAAGAATTATATGTGTTGCCTTGAGTTCCTGGACAAAAGACTGGATATATATCCAATCATAAATAAATAAGTGACCAACCTTATAAAGGAGAATATGTGTAGCTCAAGGTTGAAATGAGGAGGTCTTTGGTCCTCTCTGAGCTTGGTTGTTTTCTTGCAGACATTTCATTACCCATTCATCAGTTGTTACCTAGTTTGGCTAATGAAACATCTGCAAGAAAACAACCAAGCTCAGAGATCATCAGAGAACCTCTCAATAACCAACTTTCTTCTGCAGCTAGCATTAGAAAGAAGATCCCAATCCGTGTTTCCTGTTTTTAAGAATGAAAACAAAAAAACCCAAGTTGATTAAAGCTCTCACCAATCATCTACTAGGCCAGTTAAGGCAGAAAACATCTGGGGCTACAAAATAACCACTCCCCCCAATACCAAGAAGACTGTCTTGAGATGACCCATTCTTCACCTTGGAAAAGCTTAGTGAACATGCCTCATTCCATGTTCCAGAGACTCAAAGTGAACTCTGGGTCTCCTGAGAGTTACAATTTCTTTTCCTAGGAGAGGACATGCTGTGTTGGTACTGTGTTTCTCCAAAAAGAAGGCCGGGTCTTATTTTCTTTTGACCCCACAAAAAACGGCTAGGCCTTCTTTTTGAAGGGTTCTAATTATTGATTCATCTCACGGGGGTGGCACTCACAGATACACTGAGCAGGAGCCCACTGCTGGCCCACTTCTGCGGCCACTTGCCGTCACTCGCATGCATTATCCCGGCCTCCATTTCACCTTCAGATGCCTTCCAGAAAGCCCTCTGCCGCTGATAATAGAGCTCCAGATCACCCCCAGAGCTCTATTATCGGCTGCAGAGGGCTTTCCGGAGGGCATCTGAAGGCAAAATGGAGGCAAGGGGATGCATGCAAGTGGTAGCAAGTGGCTGCAGAAGAAGGCAAGTCAGGTGTCGGAGTGTGTGAGGCCTGGTAAGTAGGGCAGCTCCACCCCTCCCATCCGCACCCTAGCTTATTTTTACCTGTGTGCCTTACCCCAGCCCCCTGCATCCTGGGGTGGGCAAGGTCTAAATTAGGGCTAATTTTGTAGGTGGGGCTTAGTATGATTGCATGCGCTAAAAAATATGATAGGGCTTCTTTTCAAGTTGGGTCATCTTTTTGGAGAAACGGGGTAGTGAAAGTTAAAGAGAAATTTGGGGGAGAGGAAGAATGAAGAGGTCTTTCATGAAGGCAAATTGGCACCATTCAGTTCAGTGGATTTAGTCCAAAGCAGCTGAATCCAGTCTCAGGAAGTTTAGCAGGCATGATTATCCCCTTCGCTTTTATTACTGAAGCAGGAAGCATGGTGGGGAGTAATAGCTTTTCATCATGGCTGTCACTGAAGCCATTTTGGTACTAGAGGGACTATAACGAGCCTCCTAAATGTTTCTTAAAACGTTTAAGACACAAAGACACAAAGTTGGGAGCTGCAGAATTCTCATAAACCCACAGAAGTTACCATATTTTTTGGAGTATAAGATGCACCAGAGTATAAGACACACCTAGATTTTTAAGAGAAAAACAAGGAAAAAAGTTTTTGGCCTCCACGTGTCTTGTTTTTCCCCTCCCTGGCCCCCAGAAGTACTTTGCAGGCCTCTAGAACCCTCTGTGCGGCCTGTTTTTGGCAAAAATGGGCACATTTTTGACCTACCAACTCCCCCTTGCACATCTTGTTTTCCCCCTCCCTGGCCCCCAGAAGCATTTTACATTTTTGCCATCGGACCACATGGAGGGTTCCGGAGGCCTGCAAAATGCTTCTGGGGGCCAGGGAGGGGGAAAACAAGATGCATGGGGGCGTTGGGAGGCCAAAAACGCACCCATTTTTGGCAAAAATGGGCTGGGGGGGGGGCCTCAGCAGGCCAAAACCAGCTGTATTCAATGTATAAGACGCACCACAATTTTCACCCACTTCGTATATGCCAAAAAATACGGTAATTTCCCAAGGACACATTTTAAAGGACTGATGTCAAAGAAGGCAGATCTAAAACTATAGACCAATGTTAGAAGGCAAAGTGATCACAACCTGCCATTAAATCATGGCACACTCACTAGAGCTCCTTCTGTCTTGCTGCAGGAGCTTAATGCCGTTGCATTGCTGTGTGTGGTAAATCCGGCATTACAGCTTTAGCCAGAAGCCTTTATACTTCTTGTGAGAAATACTGCTTTTAATGCAACATTAGGGGACATTATATCCTCCAGAAATGGGAAAATTATACTCCCTGGTCAGTTCTATTTGAAGACTGCAATAGGTCAATGGGAGCTAAGAAACAAAGAACTCTGTATCCTCCAGCCAGCACAACCAATGGCTGGGATTGCACAAGTAACATCAGATGGTTACAACTCTAGAGAAGCAAGACTGGCATTCCTGGCTGCTGATTTCTTTGATGTTTGCTTAAAAAAAAAAAAAGACCTACCATAGATGTATTAACAAATCATGTACATTCAGCTCTTTTGGCAAAAAAAAACCCCAAAACAAATGAAAGAAATATGTCTGTGAAGTCATACTGCTAAATATTTTGTTATCAGCACATCTTTGTCTAGGCCAAGGGGGGTGGGGGGGTGGAGCTCCAAGGATCGCAGAAATCACAAAGAACTGAGTACTGCAGGAGAGATTTTAAGAAAATTTGAATGGGAATGGGACAAAAATTGTTGGGTATTTGCAATGCTTAAGATCTAAACCAGGAGTGATCAAACTCGTGGCCCCTGGGCCAGATGCATCACATGCTGGCCGCGCCCCCATGCCCGGTTTAGCAAAGGGAAAAAAAGTCATGTGACACCCCCATGATGACGCAAATTTACACACCTGATTCTAAACCAATGAGAAACCATCCTTGGATTTAACGCCAGAGACTCTTTCAAGCAAATTGAAATATATATTTTTTTGAGAATTAAGTGCGTGAACACGAATCACGATCCAGAGAAACGTAACAAAATCCCTCTCTATGGGGCAACTTTAGTCAACCCGTTGCCGCTGACAACAATCACCATGCTGTAGCTTAGCAGAATCTGATAAATATTCCCACTTTAAGAGCTCACTTAAAAAGCTGCTGCCACTGGAGCAATCCTTTCCCCACTTAAAAGACACTCCTGGACTCCAGCTGCTCTTCAGGCTAATGGCCTCTTGGCATGCAAATCAGAGCTCCCTCTTTGATTGAATGGAGGTGTGGGGGGGGGGCAGGAGGAATGGGGGAAGTCAGTATTTGTTTGGGAAGCAACTTAATTGTACACACCAGGGTGGTTTGTGGCTTTGTGCTGAGTTTTACATTCTGGACTAAATGGTGATGCTTTGAGCTGCACTAAAGAGGGAGGTTCTTACCACCCTTAGGTGGTTTCTTTCTAAAATGCTCGGCTTGCAATAAAGGTTTTCCGTGTTTCAGAACAGAGCGCATCAGGAGCACCTGTTGTATTTGAGGCTTTCAAGAAGGCTAGATGCATGACTTGACCCCCCCCCCCATCACCAATGCACACCCCAATGTATATTAATGCGCCCCGCTGCTGTGAATAATACATTACACAGAAGAAGGGCTCCCTCTTCAGGCTTTGATGCTCTCAATGAATGGGAAGAAATGGATGCTAATTGGCAGATGGTGATGCCAGGCACCGGGGATTGCAAGGATGGGGGACCAAAACTGGCTGTGACTGGCAGAAATGGGTACCAGAGGAACCAAAACTAGCGCTTTGGGCTTTTGATCACAGTGAAATTACCTATTTTATAACACATTTTATATTCTGCCCTTGAAATACACAGACACACAGACACACACACACAAAACTCAATAAGTGGTAATCAAGTCTTTACAATCCGGAATAAGATATCAATTCCACAGCATACTAGTCTTGAAAATTTTCTTGCATGCTCTCCCATTATTCCTGCTCAACCAATGGTTGAAGAAAAGGCCATACACTCTGGGTTTCAGTCCTACACCGAACAGAAATTTACATGGGAAATCTGATGTCCTGGGCATCAGACAAAAGCCTCTTGAATCCAGTAGCACCTTCTTTCCAGCAGTATGGATAGAAGTTGGTTATGAGGATAACAGCTCTCCTTTGTTTTGTCTCCCCAATGTCCAATATCCTGGAACACAGAGTTCTTATGCACAACAGCAAAGCTAATAGAAATCTTAATCAGAAAAACTGGAAGAGATTTTAAAAAATGTTGATCTTTTTTTTTTGCCTTAATTAAAACTGGACAACGTGACAAATATTTCTGTATATATCCTGTAAGAGAGAGATATTTTATTTATTTTATTTTATTTTATTTTTTTGGCTATGCTTAGAAGGTTGACATTGTGCCTAGGATGCTGCCATAATAAATGGGGCTAGGCCATTGATGGAATGACTAGCCACCATCATATAGCTAGTTCCCAAACAAACCATCCAGGTGGGACTACAAGGGCAGCAAAAAAATTACCCAAAGGAACATTGGTACATGAAGCCAACACATTGATAATCTCAAGGTGGAATCCGTTATAATTAAGTCCGAGCACTGATACAAATAACTGAAAGTAAGTAACTTACTAGCACTGAAAGGTTCTAGAAAGTTTGCTAGAAGAGAAAGACATACAACAGATTTTTTTTTCCTTGCAAAAGATGACCTCATTTCAGAAACATCAATAGCACCAGGTACTGTTCTTTGTTCTCAACAAAATCTGAACAAAACTTACACTTGTAGCTTGCTGACACCAGTCAATAAACCACATGTAGGTGCTCTATTCATGCACTTCATCCGTTGCTTCAAGGTCTTTCGCTCCCCCTGCCCTCCCCAAACAAATCCTGAAGAGATCTCTTGTCAATCTCCCCTTCCTTCACAAGTCCACCTTTCATTCCTCACCTCTGGGGTGATTTCAATCTTCTCATAGCGGCGTTTGAATGGGAGGGTTAGCACCTCTGCTCTACGGTAGGACATGGGTGGAGGCAAGCAGTCAACCATCAAATCTGTGCGATGAGATTGGGTTGGAGGAGGCTGAGTGTATTGCTCAGGACAAACCACATGGAGAGGCTGTTAAGGAAACGAGCAAAGCGCTCTTGAGATTTTCAGTAAGTTCAGTAAGTTATACAGTACACTTCAATAAGTTTTACAGTATACTTCAGTAAGTTATACAGTACACTTTTTCCCAAGACAATTAAGAGTATATGCTATCCAACTCCCAACCCCCAGTTTATATTCTTTATGTAGAAGGAGGGGTTATTTCCAAGGCTTCACCTAATAAAACTTACTGAAACTAAAAAAAAAAGCATGTCAGGGAGAAAATGTCCAGCCCAGTCTGCTTTCTGCTTGAAAAGGAATGAAATGAAATGAAATAAAATAAAATGACATATTTCCCCCTCTGCCCACACCCCCAGAGATCCCCAGCCTTACAAATTCAAGGTATGTTCAACCATTGACCATTTGACCATAAGACCGGGCCTTATCTTTTGATAGAAAAGCTATTCTGAGAAGATTTACAGATGGATGAATTTCAAATCCCAGAGTTTTTCCATTTATGGGATCATTACTGAAAATTCCCAAAAGTTACTGAATGTCCATGAATCTGGACAATGCCTTGCTTGGGGAAAACTAGAAAAAGTTGATTATACTGAAAAACTGAAGAAATGGTACCTTGTCTCAAGCCTTCAGATCAGTTCATGTATCGTTATATTACAGTATTATATTACAGTTAAATCTGAAGTACACCATTGGGAAATGCAAAAGTAGATGTGTTGTAAACTGTATCATTTATGTTATGACACCATTACACAAATGACACCAAAATTTCGTCATTTAGATAATGAGGTCATTACACAAATAACATAAATGGACACCAATTATACCATTATGCAACTCCCAACTCAATTTTGTCCACTGTATGTTCAGCTGAGATTTGGAAAATTAGGGGTTTATTGTACTACTACAGCCTGGTAAGACATTATGCTGCAAGGATTATAAAATTTGAAAGGTGCAGCTGTCTCAACAGTCACCTGCTAAATTCTGGGAGGTCCTGAAGGCCACATTAACATGATGGTGCCAAGTGGATAAGAACAAGTCACATAGATTTTTCTTTATGGTTGCGGCTTTTTTTCCTCAACTGCTGCTAAAATTATTTTAGAACTTACCATGTCCCATGTGTTTCTCATCACAAAATGGCAATCAGCCACATGGTTGGTTTTGGACAATTGCACTGACAAACATAAATGACAAGTAGCCCTAGAGTGCTGGAAAAACGAGGTCAGGGAAACCTAGGTTGGAGTGTTTCCTTCTTTTGTAATACAAGTCTATATTACAGGAGGGCAAATGTCAGTTGCATGCTGAACAAAACTTCACATAATGCAGTCTGGCAAAAATCCAATTTCTAAAAAGATATTATAGCCCCATATGATGGTGAACCTATGGCACGGGTGGCACGCAGAGCTATCTTGCTGGGCACACAAGCTGTTGGCCAACTTACCTCCAGCTGAGCATGCATGCGCAACTGCAGAGAGCCAGCTGGTCTCTGGGCCTCCGCTGTGCATGCGCACGATTGCAGCAGGAAATCCAGCTGGTCTTCAGAGCTCTCCCCTGTGCATGCACATGTGATTGCTCATTTATGCGTGAGTGCCTATGCGTAGTGTGCGTGCATTGCATGTGCAAAAGCTGCATGCATGCAGAGATGGTGCAGCTTTTGCACATACAGTGCATGTGGAGGAGCCTCACACAAGTGCGGATAGTACCCGCAAAGCACGTACTTTTCGGCACTTGGTAAGTAAAAGGTTCACCACCCCTGTTATAGCCTCTTTGGAAGTCTTCAAATATAGTCAATGATAACGTTTTGGATTTTTCTTCACCGAGCAATAAATCGGCATAAAAAATTATTTCAAGACACATCTGCAAAAGCAGAGGTTTTTCATTAAAATGATGAAAGCAACACTGGACCATTGGAACACAAACTCTACCGCAAGAACACATTTACAAAAGGGATGGAATTTGTGTCCTGGTGGTGTGGCGCTGCTTTCATCATTTCTCCATGCGTGATCTCCCCCCCCCCCCCCACTCCACAGGTGCCTCAGTTCTATCATATATAGCAGAACAAATTTTGGAGGCATCTACACTTGGATAAGGTATCATTTAGACTTGCAGTAAGCAAATTAAAGCAAGTAAACTTGATTACCTGTACTTCTTTGAGTAATTTGGACACCTGGATAAAATTCAGCCTGGTGTCTATGGGACAATAGATACACTTCATGGCCAGTGGCTGGTAGGGGGCCAATGCGTCCAGATAAGAGAAGTCAGGCTCTGTAAACAGGAAAGGGAAGAGGGAGAACGAAACAAACCTAACGTTTAATATTATGCCCAAACTTTGTCAAACCACACACTCCTCTATAGGACTAGGGACTTTGGTGTAAACCAGAAAGTAAGTATTATACAGCTTGGGGAAATCATCTTAATGATTTCAAGCCTTGGGACAAAGAGGATGCATAGAATAAAAAGGCAAGACAAATAAAAAGGCGTACAGGTAGTCCTTGACTTATGACCAAACTGAGCCCAAAATTTATTTGGATAAGTGAGAAATTTGTTAAGTGAATTTTGTCCCATTTTACGACTTTTCTTACCACATTTATTAAGTGAATCATTGGCAGAGACTGTGCTTGTCAGAAGATTGCAAAGGGGAATCGCATGATCTCGGGACAATGCAAACTGTCACAGGTGTTTTCAACTTGTCAAGCATCCAAATGTAAATCACATGACCATGGGGGATGCTGTAAAGGTCAGAAAGCCTGTGAAATTGGTCATATAAGTCGCTTTTTTTAGCGGCATTGTAAATCTGAACGGTCACTAAATGAACTGTTGTAAGTCAAAGACTATCTATACAAGAATCAGTTTTGCATGGTAACTACAGGCACTGAGCTAGATGCCAGGAGGGACAATGAGTTCTAATTCCACTTTATGCATGAAGCTGTTCTGACCCAGGCTTAACAGAAGCACGAAACAGGCTTTTGGTCCCGAAAAATACTCTTTTTATTTGATTACTGTGAATTCTTCTCCTTCACATCTAGAAAAGTCCCAGCATTAAACCTTTCAAGGTTTTATTACAAAAACAGACCTTATCAGTCTTTGGATAGTTGCCAGGCTGAGTTTCCAGTCAAAATACTTGGCAAGGAGTCTCTGTATGGCATGAACTCAGATAAATCTTCACAATAATGAGAAAACTAATTGTCTCCTACAAATACCACTCCCCTTTTGCTCCTATTTATTCCCTATGGGAGGGGCCATTCAGCATCCACTTGTACCTTTACTTCCAAGTCGACCCCTGCTCCTTAATTGTTCCCTTCTCCTGACAGCTCTATGCATACGTGCATCTGAAACAGGCTCCAGCTGTTCTTCTTCCCCACTGATCTCTGCCTCTGAAGTCAGGCGATAACTGTCGGATGGCCCTGGCGCTATCTCTGCCTCTGACACAGAGCAGCCATCAGAACCTTTCCCTGACTCCATGACTGGCCCAAGGTCCTCCCAAACCGCCTCACTGTCCAAGTCTGCCATCAGCTCTGCTGGCAGCTGGCGGGCCACAACAGAAGCTAGTTAGGTGATTTAAGGCCAGTCAATCTCATTCAGCATAGGAAGAAGACAAGGGCAACCCTCTTCTGAAAATGTTGTTAAGAAAATTCAATGCGGGTCATCAGGAATCAAGTTTGACTCAAAGATACCCAAAAGAAAAAGCGGGCTGGTGACAGGGCTTATGCGTTCATGGAAAAGGAGAAAGAGTTGGCTTATTGCTCAAAGCCTTTTGTTGATCTAAACTGTCCAAATTCTGACATTTGAATACAGGCGCAAGAGGGAAGAAACCCCATTGGTATCAAGCTTCCCTGGACTGGATGGTTGTACCTGCTAGCATCAATTTTCTTTTGCACAATGCCCAAGAGCAATGCCATAGCAGGATCGTTGGAGAAATTTACATTTATAGAGATTCCTGCATGTTTGCTCAAGGATTTACTACTGCATTCTTTTATTATGAATCTGTTGACTCTCCAACACATTATTTTAAGTAATTTAATTTTCTCTTCTTGCCCTATGCCCCACCTCATCACAGGCTCCTAATTTGAATGAAATCACTTTGACAGAATAATTCAACACGGGAAAAGCTTTAGCCAATACGCATCTACCACTTTCCCCCTGAAAATAAAACCCAACTGGAAAATATGCCCTAGCATGATTTTTTCAGGATGCTTGTAATATAAGCCCTAACAAAAAAATAAGCCCCAGTTATGATAATCAGCCAGATGGATTCATTTAGTACAGTCTTTCCCCCCCAAATAAGACATAACCAGAAAATAAGCCCTAATGCATCCTTTGGAGCAAAAATTAATATATATAAAGACCTGGTGTTATTTTTGGGGAAACATGGGTATCTCCCAACATTTCCAAAGACAGTCCATGAGCAGTACAACTATTCCCATTAAGAATTAAAGTTTCTTGTCATCTGGCTTTTACAATAGCTTTGTTAACTGAAGTTCTTCTACAACATGGTGCCTTCCAGATATTTTGGATTACAATACCCATCATCCACATGGGAAGAGACAAGGTGGGGAAAGTTATTGTGTGGATTGATTCCTGGGCAATTGCCACCAAGTTTTGTGGGATCTAATTTTGAGTAACCACCAATAGGATTGTCCCATAGTAGTTGGGCCTGAAAATTAAATTATCATCAGATTTATATATTAGATCAGGGGTGGGCAAACTTTTTCACTTGCGGGCCACAATGGTTTCTAAAATTTGACAGAGGGGCCAGGCCAGAATAGGAGAATGGTGTGTTTGTGTGAAC
>JAEANM010019814.1:0-12266 GCA_017656035.1 Myanophis thanlyinensis | reverse complement strand
GCTATGCTTCTGTATCTCTTGCCCGATGGTAGAAGTATGAAGAAGTGCTGTCCAGGGTGAGAGTCATCCCTGAGGATATTTCTCACTCTGTTGAGACAGCGGGATCTGGCTGTTTCCTCCAGTGGGGTAATGGGACAGCCCATGATTTTTTGTGCTGTGCTCATTACCCTCTGTAGCACCTTCTTGTCCGTGGTTGTTAGTCCAGCATACCATACTGTGACATACTATGTTTTCTGTTCTTTAGGCAACTACTATACGTTCTTTTATCTTTCTTCCCTACCATATTGCAAGAGTGTGCAATTTCCATTGATCCATAAGATGATCTTTCCATAGATCTGTCAGTGGTGGGATGCTGCCTAGTTACACAGGTTCTATCGAACCGGTAGTGGCAATGATCAGTTGGCCCCACCACCAACTGATCTATCCTGCACTATCCTGTCCTATATCCCCTTCTTTTTTCTTTCTTTCTTGATCACCTGAATTGTGCAGCACAGTTGTTTTCTGTGCCTCCGCAGCCTTCTTACTCACTGGGGCTGCTTCTGGTAAGCTGAATTGCTGCATTTTTTCAAGCTGCATGGCAGCAAACCAGTTGTTAAACCGGTTGCATCCACCACTGGATCCGGCACATTGAGCACTGAGCTGCATTGCAAAAATAGGCAGGATTGGGACCTGTTTGACAGATGATGGCAAAGAGACCTTAAAGGACAAGACATGATATTTAAGCATGTACTGAGGTTCCATGAGACTTAAGACTCCTATTTAGTACTTTATTCACTTGGACATACTCTTTGGGGAATACTGAAAATCTGATTCTGAAGTTCCAAAGGCCACCCCAACATACACAGTCACATATTTCCATATTTCAGATTCTCCATTTACAGCCATTTGCTGCGTCCTGCAGTTACAGCATTTTTGCCGAATGTCAGCATTTACTTCCGATTTTCAGCAAAACTGGCCCATAACAAATCATTGTTTCACTTAACAACCACAGCATTCCCATAATGACTGCTGTAAAAAAAAGTAGTGAAATCCAGTTGGTCGTGTGGGGGACTCGTTTTCTGACTCTCACAACTTACAGCCTTATATTGTCCTGCTTGTCCTCCACTTACATCCGTAATGGAGCCTGCTCATCACAGACGTAAGTTGAGGGCTCCTGGTGCAATGCACCAAAAATACACTGTAAACACAATCAATGGTTCTTCTATAACTGCTGGCTAGTTCCACTGCATATTATTCCTGAAAGACCATGTGTAAGAACAGGGAAGGAGCCATTAAACACCAGGATTTATTGCGACAAGAATGATCTACACAAACCCTATTCTGGTTCTTCCTCCTTCCTTTCCTCTTCTGATGCACCTGTGACCCATAAACAGGACAATGGAGCCACTGTGACTGATGTTGTCTAAATGTCAAATCACATCTTACAAAGCTGGCATGAAACCTTTCTTAAAATTACCACAAGTCTTGGCCCTGAATGAAATAGAACATTCAACTTCCATGTTTCCCTTGGGTTTTTTGCTAAATGAGAAGATGGGAAGAAGAATGGTTCATGTGTGCTTGCTGCAACTCCTTCCTCCATTGTTTTTATTTTATGTATTAAATTTATTGGCTGCCCATCTTACTACAGGGTAACTCTGGGCAGCTCCGTATACGGTTAACAGGAAAAACCAAAAGCTGAAGCTATATGAGCTACATGACGAATTTTGGAGAAATCAATTGTACAAAAGAGAGTCACGGTTTATACTTAATTACTTGTTTATGATTCCGTTAACAAGTTGGCTTCACAGACAGGCTTCATGTGGGCAGCTGCAGTGCTTTAAATACGTCTCTCCACTCTCTGCCCTCTCACTCCAAATGGGGGCTGTGGGGTTTTCAGAGCTGCTCTTGAGCGTTAAATGGATTTTAATGGAGCAGAAAGCAAACTGAATTATCCAGTGGATACAAAAAAAGGGAAGAGAGAAAAAGAGCTCATTATCCAACTTAAGAAGCCCGTAGGATGCTCAGACACTATTTCTTCTGCTTAAAATAGCAGAACCTGATCTGAAATCCCTGTGTTCGACAACATGTAATCTCCTTCCTCACCCACCCAGGACTCTTTGATAAGATGAGCTCGGAGAGACAACTGCCAGAATTTTTCAAGGCTGGCTGACTCGGTTAATATGCTGAAAGCCAGAGTAAACAAGTATGTTGATCTGCCTGCCTGCCACAATTAAAAGAAAAACACCCAGCAGGGTTTGAAGTCTGCCTCCTCCAGGGGCACCTGCTGAGGCAGCTCCTGCATCTTAAAAGCCTCTGCAGTTACTTTGGTTCTTCTCTTCTTCCTCACCTTGTTCTCATTTTAAAAAAAAATGTGGCGTCAAAGCTAGATGTTTGTGCTGGACCTGCAACTGTTAGATGGCATTACCGTAGTCTGCAGAGAAGGATTGCAAAAGACAGTTGGCAGAGGTGTTGGTGGTTGAGAACTGATTCCAGAGTAGGAATTTGGAGAATGTTTTTATTCAGTCCTGGCACTGGAAATGGAAGTGGTCAGCCAAGCAACTGGAGAGTGGTCAAGCAGTGAAGAGAGGATTAGAGACCGGCTGTGACACTGGGGAAATGGCCAAAATAGTTCCTTGGAAGAGCAGACAGTAGCATTCTTTCACTTAGCAATGCTGCTGATTGACTCCTGATCAGCTGGCTAGTGCACATGCAGGATTTGGCCAGAGGTGTAGGAACTAGAGGTTTGGAAGACAACTATGTGGGCTGGGACCCCAGTAGCAGCTATAAGGGAGCAGATGCTCTTACTGGCCAGTTCCCTAGCAAGCTCTAGTGGTGACAGTAACTACAGGATGCTCAATTTTGATACTGTGAAGATTTGAAGGCTTGAGACCGAAGTGTAAAAAATAGCTGATGCCACCTAAGACAGAACCCATTTTGTCCTTTTTCCTTTCGCCCATATCTTATGGCAAAAGGAAAAAGGTGAAAGGTCTTTGCTACTGCTGTAATATTTACAAGTTGTGGTAGCCCTGGTGTTCCAAAAGGATAAGAAGGAAGACTGGAGTTTTGGATTGGCATCCTGGGTGACAGGAAGCTTTGAGAGATGTTGGGATGGAGGCCTGAAGTCATTTGCCTCTTTTCATGGCAAATAGTTGGGCATTGGGTGCTATTTGTTTGGGTGGTGCCATCCTCTTGAGGTAGGCCAGGTCAAGAAACAGACACCACTAGAAATGCTAGAATTCCACTTTATTGTTAGAGGTTATAATAACAGAATCTTGAAATGCTGGCTGTTCCCTCTTCAAGACAGGGCAACTTTAAGTTTCTTTTTCATAAGGCCTTGTTTTCCTGGACCGACCTTGTGTTTTCCAAACAGTCTCAGTATATCCTTTCTAAAGTCATCTCTGTTCCTGTACAGGTGTGCAGTAGCCCTTTGAGTAGGATGATGAGTATTGATGAGAGAAGACAAGCAGAAATATCACAATAATTACAGACACAGGGAGATATGATGGGATACAGGGATATGGAGGGGGCATTATGACCACATTCCAGCTCCCTGCATTCCTGGTACCTCAATCCTGGTAATTACACCTTCAGTGTTTCTGAGTATTGCCTGATGCTACTACATGCCAGGTGGGTCTATAATAAAGTCTCCCTCATCCAAGTTTCTGATCATGAATGAAATGACTAACCTGGCATGTATTATTGATACCTGGCTGGATATTGAGGAAGTTTCCTCTCAGAAATGTGCCCATCTCATTTACAGATATGGCTTCCATTGAGATTCTGTGATGGGGTAGGGGAAAAAGCTATTGTCATCCAGGAGTATCTGGTGGCTTTCAGGGTCACTGTTCTACAGATAACTAGATGTTTGATTCCTTATTTGTGTAATTGGGCTGTAGGAATCTGATGGGATTACTGCTTATGTACCAGCTTCTTTCTGTAGCTACTTCCTTACTTGAGATACTCAATACTTTAGCCAAATTGGTAGTGTAGTCTCCCAGGATTACGGTTCTACCTTCTTTGGGTCTAGAATAGGAGAGAGAGCTCCTATTCGTAATAGCCATAGACCTGATCCCAATTACTGTCAGCCCAACTGTAGTAGGGAACATGCATGAGGTCTGTTTTTATCCTAGAAGAGTGGCAACATGACCTGGAGTTGGCAATGTTGTGATTAGTTTCTTTTTAAAGGCAGATCACTCTCTATTAATCTTGGAGTTCTCAGTGTCTAGTCTCCACTGCAAGGAAGAGGGATCTATTTAGTCAGTCCACTGCAGGTACTTGATAATCTAGGTGAGATTCCAGTGGGAAATTGGGAGTAGTTCCTAAAAGTCTAGCACATAATAGAGCCTTTAGTCATTCTTGGAATGAGCAAGTGATAGCAGCTTTGAATCAGATGACACCTATATGAATTCTCTATTGAGCCACAATAGAATGTGTCCTCTCTTATGGCATTACAGTAAGGTATGCTGGCTTGACAACTGCAGATAGACACTATAGAGGGTGATGAGCATGGCACAAAACATCATGGACTGTCTCTTGACACCACTAGATGAAATCGCTAGGACTCGCTGTCTTAGAAGAGTGGGGAAAATCCTCAGGGACGACTTACAACCTGATCAGTACTTCTTTATTCTCCTACCATCAGGCAGGAGATACAGAAGCATAGCCAGCCATATGAACAGGCTGAAGAACAGCTTTTACCATGGGCTGTCAGACTCCTGAATGCAACATAACATCATAAGTATGCAGTATAATAGACTCACAGGGACAGCATAAAGTGTAACATGTCCATATTGGTGCAATATATTAGAATATAATGTTATGCACATATAAGTATAGAAGATTGGATGTTGTTAGGATGATTTACTGGGTATGGGATTTTCTTCTTTTACTGTTAGTCCCAACAAAGTGGACAGGACCCTTGGGTTTCAATTCCTTCCCTCTGTGTTTTAAATCTGTGCCCCCCCACCATTGATCAACATCTTGAATTGCACCTGGGAACCTACAGGGCATAGGGCCAGGTTACCTGTAGGACTACCTATTTTCCATGGCTTCTCTCTTCCTCCCTGTTTCAAATCCCCTTGGTGAATCAGTATTATCTCATGGGTCCCAGGAAGTGTATCTTCTCTATCATGATTCTTACATTGTGAACAGACTCTCCCCTTAGATTTGGACTACTCCACCTTCTCTTGGTCATCCAGAAAACCTGGCTTTCCCCCTAAGGAGTGGGGCCTAGAGGCCATATGTGTATTTGAAGTGGTCAGGGATATTTTTACATCAACTGTTTTCTCAACTGAATTTGTTATCCCACCTAGTGTTCCACTGGTTAGTTAGGCAGTCATGTAAATTGGTTTAATATATACATAATTAAATATAAGTGCAGGAGAAGGCAATTCTGCACAAGCACTTTCACTTTCAAAGTAACTAGCATATTATCTATTAATGCATTGGGTGTTTTCCCCCATTTTTTATAATAGAGAGCATCTTTTATTATGCTAGGCAAGCTGTGACATACCTATTAACAAAACCTCACCCACTTCAATTTCTCACAAAATGCTTTTTAAAAGCATGTAAGAAATTTAAAAAAGAAATGATGAACGCTATTACTCTTAAAAAGTTATCCTTGTAAAGCTACTCATATGGCCTGCATCTGTGACTAAATACTGACTTACTAAACATTCTTCTTTTATTTTTCTTATTCATTTTTTAAAGTTGTTTCTAGTCAATCTAAAAAGAAAAAAGTTTAGCATTTGTAATCAATTTCTAAACAGAAAATTCCCCTTACAGTTTTACTTTTTCTGACGATATTGTTAAACTACATACTTTCCAACATAATTTGAGCACTGTCTGGTCCTTTGCTTTGGTAGACAGTCATGAATCCCTGCCCACTTCATTCTGCCATTTCATCCAGCAGCCTCATTTCATCCAAAACATACTTCCCCTCTGCCTTTTTTTGTCCTCCTCATACAGCTAATCCTTACTTAATTACCCCATTAGAAGTCACAATCTGTAACTGAAAAAAATAACATCACAACCTGTCCTTGTGCTTAATGACCATTGGAACAACCTGTAGTCACATGCCATTTGGATGCATTGCAATTGTTGTGCATTTATAACCATTGCAGCATCCTGTAGTCGCACAATCACCATTTGCGAGCTTCACAGCCACTTTTGAACAAGAAAAGTCAGTGGAGAAGTAAACAATGAAATTGCGCTCATTTGATGTGTCACTTAACCATGTGTGATTCACTTAATAACCATATATTGAGAACCATTAATGGAGCTCATAGAAGTTTCAGTATGGCCATGTGATGTTTTGCTTAATGACCTTGTTGCTTAGTGATGTAGTTGCCAGCCCCAACTGTGGTCATTAAGCAAGGACTTTCTGTGTATAATTTCAGAGGGTGTGGCTTGAACTGTTATTTACAGTTTGTTGCGCCTTTCATTCTGCTTTCCCAAAGCATCAGAAGGCAAGGCAAGAACCAATGGATGGAAAATAATCAAGGAGAGAAGCAACCTAGAAGTAAGGAGACATTTCCCAATGGTAAGAACAATCAACCTGAATGACTTGACTTCAGAAATTGTGGGTGCCCCATCAGTGAAGGCTTTCAAGAAGAGATTGGATAGCCATTTATCTGGAATGGTATAGGATTGCATGCTCGAGGAGGGGCTAGATGACATCCAATATCCCTTCCAACTCTGTTATTCTATGTTCTGTTCAGCCCCAAACAGCATGGACTTTGCAAGAAATTCCTGGAGTTATCCCAAAATCTAAAGAGTGATAGGTTGCCTATTTTCAGGTAGCCTGCAACTCTTTTGCTTCTTTCAAGTGTAAGTGGAAAAAATAATCATCTACATATTCCTTGATTGTTTCCTTATCTGCATGATCATAGAAATGTCCTTATCTTCCAGATGAGTCCTCTAAGGAAGTTCCCATGATTGCTATTCATTTTTAGCAATCCCTCCAAGAAAGCCTTTTTTTTATAATTTTCATCTATTGTCTTTGAAAACAGACAATTCACTTAATGGCTATTATTCCTACTCCCAAATGGAGTCCTGCATGAACAAACACATGTGTCTCAAAATACAATCAATTTAGCTCAGAAAAGATATCATTTAGGTAGTTCACAGGTTAATGCGCACAAAGGGTTTATAATACACCACAGCTATTTAAAAAGGGAAAAATATATCTAGGTAATCATTTCGACACCTATTGTTTTTCATATAGCAACTCATCTGTATCAGATTTAATAAAGAGATTATAAAGAGCATTTAAACACTCACCAACCCTCATTAACAGAAATATAACCACAAGAGCAAAGGGCTGGGAATTGGGCCTGAAATTCATATTTCTGTATCTATAACCAACATCCAAGCAATGAACTCTCAGAGGGACTGGAACTTAGCCATCATCTGTCTATATCTGATCTCTCTGGTAAACATTACAGCTGCCAAGAATGAAGCAAGCGAAAAGCACTTACAGATTAGAAAGGAACACATGGCATTAACTGACCTGCTGAAGTCATAAAATATATTGTAGAGGAGGAAAAGAAAGAAAAACCAATCATTCTCCCAGGGATGGCCCATCTGCTCTCATAAAGTTTCAGTCATTGCTACAAACAAATACATTCAGGCCAGAAAAATCTGGGATTCATTTTCGTAGTTTCCATTAAAAAAACCAAAACAAAACACTCCTGGAGTTTTTTGGGAAGCTCTGATTAATGAGACCAACAACCTAAAAATTGTTAACATATCTGTCTTACATGCTCGAATAAAAGGCCCAAAGAGTGCAAAACTATGCCTGCAGTCTTTTAATTGCAAAGCACACTTGGTTGTGGGAGATGGTAAGAAAAAAAGATGCCAATTTTTATTGTCTATTGTATATTTTGTCTATTTAATAGCATTTATATAACTGTATCAAGGAACTTTTCAAGGAATTCCAATGATACCTGGGGTTTATGTACCAATTCTCTAACTGTAGAGTATGGTTTTTTTCCCCTCACTTTGTAATGTTAAGTTCTAAAACATATATCCAACTTTTTCATACAAATCGACACCATATATAAAAGTTGAGAACAATAATGGCAGAAAAGACTCTATACTTAAAAAAAAACAAAAACAAAATGCAGAGGGCCAATGCTCAGTTTTTAAGGCACTGTGTTCCAAACATTGGAGCAACCTGGGAAAGATTTCCCCTGAGTATCTGACAAGCCAAATTTGCTGAGAAAAGATGTTTTCAGAATCATCCTGTTTGCAATTCAAATATATACAGGAGAATATTCAGCTAAATTTAGCACTAAAAATTTAAAGTCAATGTGTTAACACTGTACCTGGAAAGCAATTGTCCGCTCATGTGAATTTTTCAAGCGGATAATACATCTCGCTACTGTGTATCACAGATCTTATCTGTAACTTGCACCCTTTTTTCAAATCATTTTAGCCATAAATGGTATATTTAAGACTAATAACTCCCACTTCTTTCAGTCAATAAAACTCCTTTAAAGCATCTGCTTTTAATGGAAGGGATCATGTCCCTTTTTGCAAAGACATAGTAATCTCTCTTCTATGTACCACAGAGCCAATTCTCCCTATCTTGGCTAATTTTAAACAACCATAAAGAGTTGTTAAGGGTTACTGAGAAGGTTAAGTAAACATCTCTAATTGCTTATCCATATACTTAAGCTGAAAAAATTGAGAATAACTGGTCAAGTGAGAAGCAAAGTTACTTTAAAGTTACTGCCACACTTCTGAGGCAGATGCAATTAACTTTAACTACAAAATTTTATCATTTCTTGTAGCAAACTTCAATTTGTCCAAACTCTCCTTTTCAGAATTCTGATGTTTATTTTTTTCATAGAAATCTAAATAAGTAATCGTGTCATTCTATTCTGTGAACAGAAAGTTAATGGAATATCAAGAGAACCAAGCTGCAGGATATGTTGGGACTTACAGTGGCAAAGACTGTGGTAGAAGACAGACAGGTGAATGCAAAAACTAGTATGAAGCATAAAAGCCACATTATCTTTCAGGAGTTCTGTTAGTATTAAAGATAACTGGGAGTCAGGGTTTGTCTCCTACCAATGTACACCATAGATACCCTTTGAGATACGTTGAGAAGTGTTACCCTCTGAAGTTAGTAGACCTTTGAAAACAAGTCTCTCTCATTATAATCCAATAATCTAATTACCATGGCTTCCCCTTTATAAAGGGAAATATTTTTCAAGAACAAGCACTAAACACAATCAAAATCTTCAGCTTTTTTGCAACATCTTTGGGCACTAGTTACCACTCTCACTGACAGCTGCTGTTCCTGATTTCAAACTCCAAGATCTGAAAGTCATGATCAGATAGGAAAGCTCATTTTTTTAAAGTTTCTGGCAGGTTTCTCCCTCCAGTTATGCTTCATATCAATAAGAATGCTGATTGCTTCATCTACTTGTTGAAAAAGCAGAATGCAATAAAAAATAATTCTCCTAAGCATTTATTAGTGTATATTACTTTTGCAGGATTTATGAGCTTTCTGGATAGCGTATGATTACTTGAAGTCTTTCTTTCAGAGCTCTGCCTATGTTAAAGTTACATAATAAATCTATTTTTATTCCCTTACAAAATCAATCAATCATTCCTTCATGCTTTTTTATCTTCAAATGGAGGCTTGAAAAGTTAAGTAGATATTTCTTTGTACTCAGCAGAATAATTTTTTTAACTTCCTTTTTTTACTGAACATGTTTTGTTATGATATGAGTGGTTTACAGGCAGGGGAAGGAAAAACATTACAGTATTTCAATCCAATTAAGTAAACTCTTGCTATCATAGTAAGAAAAAAAACAGCATTGATGAGAAAATGCAACCGATTTAATTATCCTTATGTTTCGTTGCTGGTATAGCAAAAATTTATATTGACTTGTTTACTTGTTCTCAAGTCATATAGGTTGTCTAGACTTGAGTAGATACATTACAAGACACCAATAATTCTATACATTTTCCTAGCCAAGGAGAGAAGTTCAAATTTGTTCAATTCTAGTTCGGAAATTCTTTGAAGTTTCATTCCTGATCTGTGACTTCAGGATTTGAACTTGCAGTGAAGTGGAGCGCTAGATCTGTGCACCTAAAAGGGAAAAAAATGTTTTGGTAGATATGTAGAAAAGGAATGGTAGTACAATATCAGATCTGCTTTAAACAGTGGTTTTTTCAACCAAGTTGCCATGGCTTAAGCTTGATGAAAAGTTATTCTTTAGCTTTACTATTTGCTCCGCCTCCCTGTCACCCAAGCTCTGCTGATGGCTCAGCTGGCCTTGAAATTGTGTCATTCTGCCAAAAAGCGAAAAGATTACACCCATTTATGCTTTTCACATGTAGAAGAATGGAGAAATGTCTTTTCAAAGATCATTTTAGATCCAGGCATTGAATTATATTGAACTTCTTTTTTTATCTTCTGTAAATACTTGTGGATTTAGACAGTATCAACAGTAGCTGGTCATATCAGGTCAGATTGTGTCATGATACTGATAGATGATAAGAAAATATCTAAAACCTTCTAAAGGCATACAGAATAGATGTGACCATATTTCATAGCCAAAGACAGCATTTTAATTTAAAAATGAACCCTCGACACTTCAGGAACAGGAAACAGATTTTTTTTGTTGTGTTGTGAAATTGGGAGGAAGGTGAAGTACAACAGAAGTATATAAAGCCTCACAGAAGCTCAAGACATTTCATCTCCTTTATTTCTTGAAAACTATAATTTTGAAATATAGAAAATTAAATCATTTAGAATTGTAGAGTTGCCTGCAAATTTCAGCTGTGAAAACAGATGGCATTCTGGCAGCCATATAAGTAGGTTTAGGAACCTCATATAATCTTTAGGCCCTGAGTTCCTCATCTTATCTGCGAATATTTTAAAGGAAGCATGTTTACTGTAAAATAAATGGTAGGAAACTTGTGGCCATTGCTAATGACAACTCCTAATATCATTTTAACAGCAAGAACATAGGAAAGTACTGTTTATTCAGGCCTGGTATGGGGTTTGCTCATCTCAAGACACAAAAGTTTTGCATACTTTTGCCTCAACATATTCCTACTTTTGTATACTACCGTACATTACACTGATTAAATGACATTAAAATGTGGTTTCTTCTTTGGTCTTTCAAGCTAAAGAAATGTAAATATTTAGTTAAAACTGTGATGGATAATGCGTTGCCTCCTTTTCAGTAGATGGATACATCCTAAAATCTTTGGAATTCAGTATTTGGCTTCTCAAATACAATTCCAAAACTCCTGAGGTAAATTAAAGCACAGGTATTCCTCAACTTACAATCATAACAGAACCTGCACTACAATCCATTGTTTTCTATAGGGATTTTTTTCCCCAGAAACCAGAAATAAACACCAGTTTCCAGCAAAAACATCATAAACCACATGACTGCAGGACACTGCAAACAGTTGTGTGTGCTGGTTGCTATGCACCAAAATGCAGTCATGTAACCCAGGGGTGGGGGCAACATTGGAACGTTGGATTCTGGTCATAAGGACCTTTTTAAGGAGCCATTGTAAATTGAAGACTAGCTGTACGCAGGAGGTACACATTTCCTTAAGCCCCTAAAGGTGTTTTTCCAAAAAGCAACTGGACTTGTTTGTTTTTTCCTTGAACATGAAACATTTTGAAAATATTTCACTCTCATCCAAGAAGCTTCCTCAGTTCTGACTGGTGGGGAATGGAAGGATTTATATTCTTTGTAGTCATCTCGTTAGCACTCTGAGACTGTCATTTTCAAAGAAAAACAAAAACTGCCTTTTAGAAAAGCACCTTTGGGATAACCATAACTTGAATGATTGAGAATCTTCATAGATATTTCCTAAAGGAAGCTAGAGGCGGCTAATGCAAGTATCAGACCTGTAGCTACGGTAGTTACAATTAGAAACAATACCTTGTGATGCTGAATAGAGATGAACTGATTCAGAATTCTACTTACATGTCTGTTTTAATGAATGTAACGTTATTTGAAGATTAATGGAGATTTTCAGTATTAATTAAAATGCCCCGCTCACATAATTGCAATTCCATACATCTGATAAAAATCATGCAAAATACCAATGATTAGAAGAAGCCACACAAAAGAAACAACATCCATAAACAACATATCAGACATATCCCATTGCAGATAACTGTCTCTGAGAATGTGCTGATCGCCACATTGTCCACATGCAATTAAAGACATAAATGGTGGAATCTGGGTTTCCTATTAAAATATTAATAGAAACAAAGTTAAAATTATCTTGTGTGTATATAT